>JAJOOR010003592.1:0-50034 GCA_036250505.1 Solanum acaule | reverse complement strand
CCCCCCGGCGGGGGTTCATCCGAAGTCTGAACCCCTTTCGCCGGAAATTACACTTTATATATAAGGACAGGTTCCAAATTTACATATATATATCCTTTAATGAACCCCCTCAACACAGTTGAGAAGCTTGGCTCGATGGTTAAGGGGGTTCATTTCTTGTTTGAGATTGCTGGTTTGACCCACAGTAACACCTGTTTTTTCCCCTTTTTGGGCTTCAGGCTATTAAGCCCATTATTCTCTCATTTTCCATTGGTAAAAGTAATGCCCAAGTACACATAATTGCTTAGTTTTACATTGTGCACCAATCTATATTTATGTTAATATCATAATTTTTGGATTATTTTTATAATTAATGTAGCATACTTAAACAAAATACTATCACTTTTATTCATATATTCTCTAACTTTTCCCAGAAGTTAAAAATTACATTTAGATTCTTCATATTTTGTTTCTCTTTCTCTCTTATTCATAATTCATAAATTATATTTGTCTTTTTATTGTTTAAGAATCTCGGCGATTTTCAAAGATCACATGTAATTAAAGGGGCACTAATTCAAAACAAAAATAAAAATAAAAAGCTCAAAGTAGAATATTATAAAACGAAACCACAAAAAACAAAATAATAATTAAGAATGGTCCGATGGAGCATGGCCAAAGTAGAAAGAAATGTTAAATACGAGAGACAAGACGAGCCAAATTGTAGCAAGTTAAGATTAATCTCTTCCGTTACACCCTGTTTATCTTTGCGTTATTTATTCATATTTTGAATCCCCTAGCTAAAATTAAAATTCCTGCCTCCGCCACTAGAGGCAAGATTGTTTTAAGTTAATTGCTGATGGAACTCGTTCCAAGCTCACACCCAACGTAAACAACAAACCTATACTTTCCATACTATCACAATAAATAATAATACCTCTACCTCAATATCAACTCCCCTAAAATGAATTATGCCTTCCAACAGCGGACACGAAGAATGTTCAAAGTCGAAAATCGAAACACCAAGGCTAATGTTAGTCAGTTCATCAACAAGTACAAGCACAATAAACTAAACGAATAGAAGAAAACAGAGAGGGGAAGAATGTCTCTTACCGTCAGAGGATGCGCGCTTCAAGCTAGAAAAATAAGAGTCAGCAACAGCAGCAGTTTGTGTAACATCAACACCAGGAGGTCCATAACTAGGAAAACCTGGAATCCTACTCGCAGTAGGAGTATAAGTATCAGTCTGATAACTGGAATAGCCGGAAGAACCAAAATAAGTTGAAGAACTCAGCAATGTCTTCTCCGTGGAGAGATAATCTTCCATGGATCTCGTATTGCCGGCTGCTATTCCGGCGGTAATACTAGGGTTATAGCCGTAAAGCTGATTTGCCATCTCTCAGTACAGATTCCACTGGACTCAGCCGACTGCAAATTTGCACACGAAGAAGGGAAAGTTTTTCATAGTTTAGTTTGCTTCTTAAGAAAATTTAACTCAGATAAGGCCCTAAACTTTTTTAAACTGTTCATTCATGCCCTTGGTTAAAAAGCTTCCAATAAGGTCATTTTAGTAGGCATAGATTACATAATAATAATAATAATAATCTAAAACTAATTGTAAGTGATTTATATACTCAAATATGTGAAATGTATTTTAATTAGATAAATAAATTAAAATAAATAGAGTAACACGTGCATCCAATTTTTCCATTTTGTTTTTTTCTTGAGATTTGATTTCATAGTAACAATAATGACATTTGTTGATATGTTACTGCATATTTAGTAAGATCATTATAAATTATTAATGCATGCATTCCATTATTGTGGAAATATTCTCTCTAGCACACCTAAAATTTGGAACAAAAAATTAATGGATTTGAAGCAATGACTGCTACAAGTATAAACTAGGGAAAAGGTTAAATATTTTCATCAATTTTCGTTTATGAGTTAGATTTATTCTTCATTATACTATGTGTCATTCATATCCCGCCATGTACAGACTTAATAAATATACCCTTTCATAAGCCTCGGTTGTTAGTATCCATAAGTTTTTGCTCATGTTGTCAATTAAGGTTGGTTCGATTCTTAATTGAAAATATTTTTGCATTCAGAAAGCAAAGTTTCAGGGAAATATAGGTTTTGGTTAAATGAGTCGGGTTTGGGTTAAATTAGAGTACTAATAAGTTGTTTTTAAAACAAATCGGGTAATTTCATTTAATTTTTGGGAATTTTCATCCAAATAGGGGTATGGGTATTAAGTTTAAACTGCGGGGTATGAATGACGGCATAATATAATGAAGGGTAAACCTAACTAGTAAACAAAAGTTAAGGGGTAATTTTGATCATTTTCCTATAAAATGTTTCAAAGCATTTGCTTCTTAAAAAATTAAATTAACTATACCACAATTGAGCATTTCTTTAAAAAAAATATCACATTATTAATATATAGTGAGAATAAAAGACGCATTATTTAAGATTTGAAGTTGATATGTATACATGTAACTAATGTGTGTGTGTCTGACAAGCGAAAATTGAAAGAGGGAGGAGAGAGGCAAGCGAGAGTGTGTGTGTGACAAACGAAATTGAGAGAGAGAGGAGAGAGCCAAGCGAGAGAGGGAGAGGGAGACAAGCGAGAATGAGAGAGGAGGAGAGAGGCAACCGAGAGAGTGCAAAGAGGTGGTTGCATTTGTATATATGTCATATAATTATAGTTATGTATGTTGATTTGTATTTGTCAGTATAAACGAGGAAAGAAGCGAGAGTGAGGAAGAGAGGAGAGAGGCGCACATAATTACAGTTAAAATTAAGTTGCGAGCCTTAATTAATTTATATTATAGCTATGCTAACTATTAACTAATTACCCACGTAATTTTCCCTAGATTGAATTACATTCGAATGAATTAAAAGAGAATTAAGTTAATAGATGTTTAAGTTTTTTTGATTAATAAGCTATGTTAAGTCTTTTTGCTTAATCAATAAGCTATCGACTGGATGTGAAGATCCAAGTAACAACAAATGCATTCTTCAACAAAATCAGGCAGAATAAAAAAAATATCTACACTTAGAGGAAGAATATTGAAGACAAAAAGTAGGCATTGATTGATTTGTGGAATGAAATAGGAACACTAGATATTTTCATAATTTAATGAAAGGAAGAAGAATTAGACTAAAGATCAAAAGAATCAAAGACAAGAATGATAATTGGATACAAGATGAAGAACTTATGATAACTGAAGCTATAAAATGGTACGACGATCAATTCTCTCGAGAAGATGAAGGCACCAATCAAGATATTTCCAGCATATACCTTATCTGATAACACCACAAGATAATGATTTATTCAGCAAGATGCTTACTATTGAGAAGGTAAATGAAGTCGTTTTTAAACTTAATTAAGCGGTAGTGGCTTAATGGATTTACATGTTTGTTTTATCATAAGAGTTGGGACATAGTGAGGTGGACATCTTTAGATTGGTTTGTTGTTTCTTTCAAGGTCAAGCTCTCCTCAGATCATTCACTCATACTCATTTAGTTCTTTTTCCTAAAAAATATCTAGTTCAAACTTATTCAGACCTAAGACCTATAAGTCTGAGTAATTTTATAAACAAATTATTTCTAGAGTCAGTCATGGGAGATTGGAGAAGATATTGTCTAAACTGATATCTTCTAACCAATCAGAATTTGTGTAAGGTATAAGCACAACTGAAATGTATTTCTTACTTAAGAGATTGTCACAGACATTAGGAAAGGAGAAAAGCCTGCTAATATTATTACAAAGGTAGACATGACAAAGACGATAAAGTATATTGGCAGTACCTTATTAGAGTGTTAGTCAAAATGGGCTTTTCATGTTATTTTACACACACGATATGAAGGTTGATTGCTAATAATTGATATTCTATTTTGTTTAATGGTCAGTCAAAATTATTTCATTCTATTAGAGGGGTCAAAGGGACCCTCGGTCATCAACTTTGTTTACTCTATCCTCATAAATGCTTTTAAGAGCTTTAAATTTATTGTTTGAAAAATTAGTCATTTGTGGTATATGAATTGCTCAAATGAAATCAAAACATTAATCATTTGACATATACAGATGATAGTGTTATTTTCACTTCAACAAAGGAAGAGTCTCCTAAGAAAATAATGAAGATCTTCGAAAAGTATAAAGATGTATATGGACAATAGATTAAAAAGGAGAAAAATAACTTTCCATGTTCCTTGAAGTGGGAGAAAATCGGGTGGATAATAGAGCAAGTTATTGGTTTCTCTATAGATAATTTTCCAATCAAATATTGGGTTGTCCAATCTTTCAAAATAGATTTTGAAGGAGTAAAGAGCTAGTGCATTTTGTTCACATCCTTAAGGAAGGCAAAGCACTAGCAGATTGTTTAACTAATGAAGCTTTTTTTATACATGTACAGAAGCTAAATACAACCACTTTCAGGAGCTATCATCTCAAGCTAGAACATTACTCAATCTAGACAAACAACAAATTCCACAATTAAGGTTCATTACATCCCTAATAGGAAATTAGATTGAGGTTAGGGGTTTCACATCATCAAAGGGGCAGGAAAACATCCACACAACCGTCAGAAACAAAAAAACATCTACAACAAAGCATCAATCTACAAGTTATAATCATTTTTAGTTGTTCATCACTTTTGATCAGTATTTTAATAAAAGATCTACTAATGATGGTATCATCCTTGTATTAGGCTCATTTCATTGTAAAATTTTCATCTAAACAAAGGTTAATTAGAACCAACAATTATATGTTCCTTCAGCTAAGTAAAGAAATAACCACAAATACCTTTGGATCTTTCTTGAAATCGCTTTGAAGAGTTGATTAGGTTTTTCCTCGTCTTGGATCTCAATTCTATAGCGTCTGATGAGAGTTTTGAAATCACTAAAATTGAGATCGATTAAAAATCAGCTCAATCTTGCATTGAAAAAAGAACCCAAGTTAGATCTAGATACCTATTGAAGCTTCATATTAGAAAAGTGTATAAGTTCACGAAGATTTACCTTATCAGGCCGATGTGCTTTGCTCAATCAACAATTCAACATTGAACTTTCACCTTCAACTTTCTAGGCAGAGCAAGAAGCTTCTGAATTCATATGACATTTATTAGTTTTTGACGAACAAGCAACAATCGAGGATAAGGAAATTTTTTACTTAAATTGAGTGATTGCTTAGCTAAATGGAGAAAGCCTTACCTTTAATGTCGGCGAGGATCACTTTCATCGTCAATTCTGATGATTGTTTGTGTTTTCTCTCTAGGTTATATGGACACTTTGGGCCATTTCTTTGTATAGTTTGTTCATTTTAATAAAATGTCCTAATAGGTCTTTAGTTTATATATACATATATATACACGCACATACTCACGCACGCGCACGCACGTACGCACGCATTATTGAAGCTTCATATTAGAAAAATGTATAAGTTCACGAAGATTTACCTTGACGTGCTTTGCTCGATCAACATTGAACTTTCACCTTCAACTTTCTAGGCAGAGCTAGAAGCTTCTGAATTCATATGACATTTATTAGTTTTTGACAAACAAGCAACAATCGAGGATAAGGGAATTTTCTGACTTAAATTGAGTGATTGCTTAGCTAAATGGAGAAAGCCTTACCTTTAATGTAGGCGAGGATCACTTGATTTCATCGTCAATTCTGATGATTGTTTGTGTTTTCTCTCTAGGTTATATGGACACTTTGGACCACTTCTTTGTATAGTTTGTTCATTTTAATAAAATGTCCTAATAGGTCTTTAGTTTATATACATATATATACACGCACGCACACGCGATGCACACGCGCGCGCACACACATATATATATATAACTTAAATTATATCTTAATTATCTAATAGAGGTCCAATTTACTCATTTTATACATATAGATGTCTTTTTAATGTCATATATAAAGAGTAGAGAGTGGAGACACATGGTAAAATAATATATTTACCTATCAAATTGTCACGACCCAAAGTATACCCTAGGCGTAACATGACGTATAGAACCTCAAAAGCCCTACACAAGCCACTTAGCATACATCATACAAGATAATAGAAATAAATTTTTTAAAGAAACAGTTTTATATCATAAAAGAGTTTGACAAAAGCAAAAGTCTAACATAAGTCTAAATAAGCCATCTATTATATCAAAAGAAGTAATTATGATGTAACCCATACATCACATACAAAGTTTGAAAATTGAAATAAAGAAAGTAATAAAAGTGTCTATGTCCACGAAACATGAGGACCACTAACCTTCAAGTGGCAAATGGATCAACTAGCCACGAGTGTGAGAAGTAGGAGTCTCGGACCCTACATTAGTAAAATAATGTACGCACAAGTATGCATTAGTACATAGAATGTACATAGTATGATAGCAACACAAAAGAGTTATGAAATCATGCTAAAAGTACTTTACATGACATGCAATGGCCAAGCTAAATCATAAGATAAGAGGTTATAAAACATAAGTCATAATCATGGTCAATGCAAGCAAAACATCTTCAAAATACTTGTGATATACTTTCCTAAAGGAACCTTAGTTCATTATTATGGGAAGTTTACTATGTAACCGACATATACCATGTGAGCTATAACATGGAATGTGTTGCTCCCCAGTATACACACAAGTGTACGTGGTCGCGCAAGTAATATAGATTCTTTAAGAAACGAGTTATCGTTCCTAAGGGACTTATGATCAATTTATATTTAACACTTAATTCTACAAATAAAAGTAAAAGTAACTTTTTCAAGAGTTGATGATTGATTGTTAACTACTACTAATTATGCACTAAATGAAAGTAACTAATTGTGAACGACTTTAATATGATGTTTCAAGCAAGTTAAAAGAAATTCCAGGGCTGCAGCATATACTGAATATCATGTATTATATTATTGGCTTAGAATTAATTTCAGTTGTCAAGTTACTGGTTTATAGGGCTGTTGATATGATCCGGGTTATACGTCTCTCGTCGCCTACCCAGTTAGCTATCTAACTACATCGTTGAGTGAGGATAAATAGATTAATTGGCGAGCATTTATATTTCATCCTAATTCGTAACCAAACAAGGTGTTCGTCTGGGCGTCTCTCCTGAACACTAATCACCTCATTCTAATGGGTGGACCGAGCTCTTTATATTCTCTGGTCTATCTAATCCGTCCTCTCTCGATTTTAAGATTAGACAATAAATTTATCTTATGGTGCGCAAGCATAAAATACTAAAACAAGAATATAGAAGTAACTTATAATGACAACCAAGATTTAGTTCAACAAGCCTTTAATAATCAACAATTCATTCGTAGCTACAACCCCAGAACTAAGGCGTTTAGCCACTCATGCTATTAGAAAATCACAAAATACAATTGTTCATGCGATTTCTGGAAAATAGAAGAGTTAGAAGATCAAAACCTATTACAAACGTAGATACTTGCTCTTGCACACCAATAACAAGTCGAACACTAACAATGGAACCCTAGGAGTCTATTTATAAAAGTTAGAGAAGTTGGAGTCAAATCCCACTACAATTAGGAATCCTATTTAATAATTTTTTAGCTGGAAAAGTCGGCATTTCCTTGGCGTGTCGCACCTGCCATCGCGCCACATTGGCGCTTGCATTCTTGAAGTCCTGGTGCGTCGCGCCCGACAGCGCGCCCCAAACATGCCCAGTCTGACATCCCCTGGCGTGGCGCGCCTCTCAGCGCGTCCTGTTGATTTTTTGCCTTAGTCGTTTTCTTGCTTATTTTTCTCTCCTTCTTTCTTCGCTCCAACTCCAATTTCATCGAGAGTTCCTGAAACATCTAATCATGTGTGTGAGTGCACAATCATCACAAGTTACACCAAAAATCAAGACAACAATTAAAGATCATTCTTCAATTTAATCAATTCATGGGCAATATTGACAGCTTAAGTATATTATATAAATATGCCTAAGATCACCACCCCACACTTAGACTTTTGTTTGTCCTCAAACAATCTTCAAACTTATCAACTCTTTTTCATAACCCTTGGACTTATCAACCCACCTTAAAATCAACCAAACATTTTTAATCATGATCTTGTAGTTCACATTTGATGCAACAATTCACAACATTTACACCAAGTACAACACATGCTCAAAGAATGACTCTTTTGTTATTTTTCCGGGCTAATGAAAACTCATACCACACATCAATTAGATAATCCTACACGTGCCATGAATGCCCTCACTTGTTTATGTGTTGTAAAGCCTTTCACTCAAGCAATTTCAATGTTGACACGGCTTATTTTTCAAATAATCAACTCACTCTCACAAAATAAATTATTACTTTCCTCAACATACCATAAGCTTGCCCATAGTGTATTCTCACTTTCACATTATATTTCTCAAGGAATCAAGAGGACTTTCATATGGTTATAATGTTGGCTTAAGGTAAGGGAAGGAATATTTGATAATCATTTTAGTAACTACACCTCCCTAATGCACATGTCAATATTTTGCCAACAACCTCCTTCATAGCTTTTCTTTCCTCCTGGTACACACTTCATGACTATATACCCCCTTTGTTGCTCCATATTTGCCCTTTATTTATTTTTCATTATATTTTTTTTCATGAGCCATCCAAACTCTAGATTTTAACATCCGAGTAAGGTACACATAATCCTCGATAGGATCAGGGCCAATCTTTCGAGCATAGTTCTAAATTAACCGCCCACAATTTTAGTCGAGGTGCACATTGTCATTAAGGACCAGGGCCAAAATAGAATTTTCGTTCCCACACAATGTAGCAATTCACCCTTAGTTATATCAACCAACATTTTCCAACCCTTCTTCTTAACATAGTGCATTAAGGATTTTCATAGGATCAAAAGACTTGGTATCAAACAACGGGTTTCCGCTTATCATATGGTTTATCAATAAACAAGGCTAAAGGCTCAATGGGGCTCACTAGGGATAAATTCAATGGTAGGCATACAATTAGAGTTAAGAATTGGCTATTTCAAAGAAATGTCTCAATCACATTCCCTAAGTCATACAAACTACTAATTCAGCACACATAAGGCAAGTTCTAAATATCAAGTTAAGAAAGAACCAATCAATTCTCACCACACATGGCATTATGACACATATAAGGATATATCAACTAACATGCTCATACAAGTTGCATTATGGTATTGCTACACAATTAAGCCCATTTTCATTTTATTTCGAGTCAAAACTTAAGAACACATGCTAGTTACAAGGTCAACAATCTATTGCATTTTTTCAAATGTGACTACCCATGACGTTTGGCAAACTTATTCGGACATAGCTTCAAAAGAACAAGGTTGGTTTCTCAATCCTACTCTTCTATGTGACTAATTTTCCCTTAAGACGATCGTCATCCATCCCTCATTGGGAGCTGTCACTCCTAAGACGACTCTAAGACTCACTAAAGCAATAAACTAATCCTATTCGGTTCAAAAGGACAATCCTCAGTAAAAGTACCGAAAACAAACTCTAAGGAACCCAAAAGAAAAAAAAATTAACTAGAAACTAACACTAGACTCGATAAAGCAGTAAACAACTATATACAACAGAGAATACTACCCCACCCCACACTTAAAAAATAAGCACTGTCCTCAGTGCACAAATAAAATAAAGTATAAGGTTAGGAATACTCCCTGGGGCCTCTAGGCCTCGTCGTCACCGCCATCGAACACCATCAAGGCATTCGTCTCCTCATCCACAACATCATCCTCCTCATCATCCATAGTCTCATCAGCAGTAGCCTCATCATCATACAAAGGCTCCAAAAAGGCAGGACCAGTCTTGCACAAAAACGCTGCACTCTCAGACAAAGGATAACGTTCTGCCATTGTTTCCATCTCAGCATCAGTAACCGGACGTCCACCTATCCGCAATTGCAACTCAGTCATCCCAAACATCCTAGCCATGACACTATTGTCACGGGCTTGCCTCTCTGGGGCAGACATAACCGGTCCATGGGATGTGCCAAGTGCTTTAGTCCTCGTCACATCAACTAGCTTACTCGTTAGATCCGGGTGAAAAGCAATGGTCATGTCTACCGTTTCCTCTTCAATACCCTTACTCCTCAGAAAACGGGTGATTAATCCCCCGTAACAGAACCTCCACCTCATATTATTCCTAAATTTCATCATACTCTGCCTCAGGATAGCCCCCACATTAATGGGCATGCCCTTCATCAACATATATACTAATACCACCCTACCTCTTGTCACCTTAGTCAGATGTTTGGCAGGAAGCAACACACTACACACAATATTTAGCCACACCCTAGCCACCTGATTAAAGGTAGCGAAATGGAAGGTATTATGCCTCCCAGTGTCCTTACTCCGCTCCCACTTAGCATTCGAATCAACCCCACACAAGGTATGTCGGATATCCCTATAAGGAGGTTTACCCTTCAAATCATTAAACACATCAGGTTCACAATTCGGAGTTCCTAACAACTCATTCAGAATTTGGGCAGAAAACTTGACATCTTCCCCCTAACAGGCACAATTTTATATTTTGTTTCAGTTAGCCAATTAGCATAAAATTCTCTCACTAATGTCAAATTGCAATCCCCCAAATTTTCAAAGATAAACCTCAAACCCAACTTATTAACAGTCCGATATATATCAGGAAATTGTGATTGTAACCGTACCTCATTCACAAATTTGTCGCCCATATACTTTGCCTCTCTTTGGCATTTGAACCATTCCCAGCCATACCTTTGCACAATCATGTTACTGAATTTTTGCATCGGTTCCCGATCAGTAAAGGACCCGAAAGTTTCGCCCTTTCTACTCCGCTTGAATCCCGCCACATTCTTGGATTTTGGTGCCATTGTAACCTGTGAAGAAAAGAAAACTAGAGAAAATGAAACAATTAGAAAAATTGGGTGGGGGGGTCGAGTTGGCAGTGGGGAGAGCGAAGAAGAGAGAAAAAGAAAAAAATTTAGGGAATGATGGTTTAGAAATGAAAGAGAAGTGGGGAATTTATAGGTGGTGGTAGGGAAGAAGAAACATTGGGGGAGTGTAAGGTATGAAATTTTAGTGTTAATGTAGGAAGGAGAAGAGTTGAGGGAAGAAGAAGAAGAGAAGATGAGAGAATATGGAGAAAAATTTGGGTTTGAAATCGTGGGACTAGGGGAAGAATGTGGGATTTAGGGGGTTTTATTTGTAGTGGGTCGAGAGAAATCCGGGTAAAAACTCGAAATTTGAAAATTCTGGGTATTGGCGCGATAGGGGCGCGGTGCGCCTGGGCAGCGCTTGAACAGGCGCTCTGATCTTTTCCCCTTGGCGCAACGCGCCGTGCAGTGCGCTAGCCTGCAGGTGCCAGGCGCGATGGTGGGGCGCCGCGCCACTGTCGCTCCCCAAAGCCTCCTTTGAACTTTCATGCCAGGCACGGCGCGCCTGCCAATGCACCTGGCTACAGTGTTTTTTTTTTACTATTACACACTAAGTTACTAATAATGAAAGAAAATCCTATCTAGCTATAACTAACCTATATTCTAAGAATTGAAACTACGCTAAAACAAAATTATTTAAAGAATCCAAAGACGAACTACCTATCTACTACATATTGTTCATGGGTTGCCTCCCATGTAGCGTTTGATTTAACGTCGCGGCACGACGCAGCTTGGATCATTCATCATTTAGTTCAAGAGCTTCCCAATCACGATCTGAATCCTCACCGAAATAGTGTTTCGCCCTTTGCCCATTGACCAAGAAAGTAAGGCCAGCCTTATCTTTAAGTTCAACAGCCCCATGTTGTGTCATTCTGACCACTTCGAAAGGACCACTCCACTTCGACCTTAGTTTTTCGGGGAATAACCTTAGTCTAGAGTTAAAGAGTAGTACCTTATCTCCCGGATTGAAAGTACGAGCTATTATGTGCTTGTCATGCCACCTTTTCGTCTTTTCTTTGTAAAGCTTGGCATTCTCATAAGCGTGGAGCCTAAACTCTTCAAGTTCATGCAATTGATTCACTCTCTTTTTACCGGCTAGTTCGGGGTCTAAGTTTAGCTTCTTGATTGCCCAATATGCTTGATATTCTAATTTCGCCGGAGGGTGACATGCTTTCCCAAATACGATGTGATAGGGAGGAGTCCATATTGGTGTCTTATATGCAATCCTATATGCTCACAATGCATCATCTAATTTCTCAGACCAATCTTTCCTTTGCGCGTTTACTATTTTCTGCAAAATTTGCTTTACCTCTCTATTTGAAACCTCCACTTGGCCACTCGTTGAGGATGGTAAGTTGTAGCAACCTTATGACGAATACCATACTTAGCAAGAAGATTCTTAACAAGATGGTTAATGAAATGCTTACCTCCATCACTTATAATTGCCCTTGAAGTGCCAAAGCGATTGAAGATATGCTTCTTGATGAACTTTATCACCACCCTTGAATCATTGGAACGAAGAGCGACCGCCTCAACCCATTTACTAACATAATCCACAACCACAAGAATGTATTGGTTTCCACTAGATGGTGGAAATGGACCCATGAAGTCAATACCCCACACATCAAAGATTTCCACCTCCAAAATGTTACTTAGCGGAATCTCATGTCTTCTTGAAATAGTACCCAACCTTTGGCATTTATCACAACCCTTCACAAAAGCAATGGAATCTTTGAATAACGAGGGCAAAAAGAAACCAGATTGTAGTACCTTATGAGCAGTGCACTCTCCACCATGGTGACCTCCGTATGGGCTAGCATGACAACTTTCGAGCACTTTGTGAACCTCAGATTCCGGAATGCACCTTCTTACTACCCGGTCTACACCTTGCTTAAACAAGAATGGTTCATCCCAGATATAGAACTTGGCATCATGATTGAGTTTTTTCTTTTGTTGGGTGGTTGCACCCGGAGGATAATCGCCACTTACTATCAAATTCATAATGTCTACATACTATGGCACTTGAGAGATGTCTAATGCCATCAATTGTTCATCCGGAAACTCTTCCCGAATTTGCTCATATTCATTCACATGTGAAAAATCCTCCAACCTAGATAAGTGATCTACTATTTGATTCTCAGTACCTTTCCTATCTTTGATCTCAAGGTCAAATTTTTGGAGAAACAATATACATCGAATCAGCCTTGGTTTAGCATCCTTCTTGTTGAATAGGTACCTAATAGTTGCATGGTCAGTAAAAACAATCACTTTAGTACCTACCAAATACGATCTAAACTTGTCGAAGGCGAACACTAGAGCCAGCATCTCCTTCAGTCACTGTGTAATTAGCTTGTGTAGAGTCAAGGGTCTTGCTTGCATAATATATCGAGTGGAACACTTTATTCTTTCTTTGACCCAACAATGCACCCACTGCTACGTCGTTTGCATCACACATGAGTTCAAATGGTAGTCCCCAATCAGGAGCAATTAAGATGAGAGCCTCAATTAAGTTCCTCTTCAACATCTCAAAAGCTTTCAAGCACATCTCATCAAAGTCAAACTTCACCTCCTTCTCCAAGAGACTGCACATAGATCTGGCAATCTTGGAAAAATCCTTGATGAATCGCCTGTAAAAACCTGTATGACCAAGAAAACTACGCACACCTTTTACAGAAACGAGAGGGGGCAATTTCTCAATAACTTCTACCTTAGCCTTATCAACCTCCAAACCAGATTTAGACACCTTGTATCCCAACACTACTCCCTCTCTTACCAAAAAATGACATTTTTCCTAGTTTAGAACTAAGTTAGTGTCTTCACATCTAGCAAGTACTTTATCAAGATTTCAGAGACATACCTCAAAAGACTTTCCAAAGACGGAAAAATCATCCATGAACACCTCAACAAAATCTTCCACCATATTATGAAAAATGGCCATCACACACCTTTGAAAAGTCGCCGGTGCATTGCAAAGCCCAAATGGCATGCGCTTGAAAGCATATGTGCCACAAGGACAAGTGAACGTGGTCTTTTCCTGATCCTCGGGTACAATCAAGATCTGGTTATAACCGGAATATCCATCTAAGAAACAATAGTATTCCTGTCCTGCTAGTCGGTTAAGCATTTGATCAATGAAGGGAACGGGGTAGTGATCTTTCCGGGTAGCATCATTTAGTTTTCGGTAATCCATGCAAATTCTCCACCTGGTCACTGTTCTAGTAGGAATCAACTCATTCTTTTCGTTCCTTACCACTGTTATACCTCCCTTCTTGGGAACACATTGTACCGAACTTACCCACTTACTATCAGAGATTGGGTACACAATTCCAGCATCTAGCCACTTTATGACTTCCTTTCTTACCACCATGATTCAGTCGATGTTGATGTTGTGCTTTGGGTTTGTGATCCTCTTCCATGTAAATTCTGTGCATGCATAACGCCGAACTAATCCCATGAATATCAGCCATCTGCCATCCAATTGCTTTTCTCTTCCGCTTTAAGATCCTCAATGCCGCATTAACCTGAAAGTCAGACAATTCTGCAGAAAGTATAACAGACAAATTTTCATTAGTACCCAAATAAGCATACCTTAGGTGAGCCGACAGAGTTTTTAGTTCCAACGTAGGGGCTTCTTCTATTGATGGCTTTGGTGGGGGGCCCAACTCACGATCTAGTGACTCCACTTGAGTCCTACGAGTGTCTACTAGTGCTAGATTTAAACATGATTCAATCTCTTGAGCTTCAGTGTCTCCCTCTATCTCATGACCCACTAACAGTCTTTCTAAAAGATCTTCGGGCACAACTACTTGTGATTCTACTATGCGATCAACCATAATAATAGCAGATAACTCTTCATAAATAGAAGGCAATTTTAAAGCGCGGTAAACATCAAATACCTCAACCTTATCATGTGCCTTCATAGTTAGTTGACCAACTGCTATATCAATCAATGCCCTACCCGTGGCCAAGAAAGGTCATCCCAAAATGAATGGAACATCAGAATCAGGTTCAAAGTCTAAGACCACAAAATCTACCGGAAAAATCAATGAACCTACTTCCACTAACACATTTTCTACCACCCCCTCTGGTCTAGCAATAGATTTATCAGCGAGTTGGAGAATAACAGTGGTTCGTTTTAGACTACCCAACCCAAGCTTTTGATACAAAGATAAGGGCATCAAATTTATACTTGCCCCCAAATCACACAACCCCCGGGCATGAACACTTTGCCCAATTGTAATCTACACAATAAAACTACTCGAATCTTTTAGCTTTTTGGGTAGTCTATTTTGGATCTTTGAGCTGCACTTCTTAGTAAGTGCTACAGTTTCATATTCAGTGAGCCTTCTCTTGCTGGCCACAATGTCCTTCACGTATTAACATACTTCGGGATACCCTGCAAAATGTCAACCAAAGGTAGATTAATGTGAACTTGTTTAAGGAGAGAGAGAAACTTACCAAATCATTCATCTTCATTCTGCTTTTTGAGGAACGGGTACCTCAACATTGGAGCTTTTTACTACCTCTTCCACCTTCTTTTCTTTTTTACTTACCTCAGTGTCTCTCTTCTTTGGAGCTAGTTCCTCTAATTGCAGCCTACTTCTAGTACTTATCGCATGCAATTGCTTTGGGTTGGGCTTAGTATCACCGGGCAGCCCACCTTGGGGACGCAAGTTCAAAGAATTAGCCATTTGCGTAACTTGTTTCTCTAAACTCATTTGGGACATCTGGATGTTTCTAATGTTTTCATCCTGTTTATCTATTCTAGCATTTAATTTTGTCCCTATTTCAGTCATGAGCTTTTGGAGTAGCTCTTCATTGGTCATCCCCCCTTTTGGTGCACTAGGATTTGGGCCTTAGTTAGGATTGAAGTGTTGTTGCCCATCCCCTTGAGAATGGTATTGGTTAACCCCTTGCACCTGATTTTGATTTTGGTTACCACCTCATGAGAAGTTAGGATGGTTTTTCCAACTAGGGTTGTAAGTATTACCATAATTTTGTTGCACTCCACCCATTTGCGCATTACCCACATAGTTTACGGAATCCGAATTTGCCTCACATTGCTCGGTTTCATGAGTTCCACTACCACATACCTCACACCAATTTACTACCTGTTGTACAACGTTTACCGGTGCCTGATATAGAGCCATATGTTTAAAATGTAGGGCCATGTTATGTTGCATTGCATCTAATTTGGCATTTATGGCAGTAGCTTGGTCTACATCTAAGATCCCTGCAACCTTTTGGGTTGGGGTTCTAGACATTTCCCCCTCATACCCTTGGTTCCCCTCAGAAAGTTTATCCAGTAAGGTGAAGAACTCTTCACTTGTTATGGATAGGGTCTGTCCACCTACTGCACTATTAAGAAGAGAACGAGCATTATAGTCTAAACCCTCAAAGAAAGTGTGAGCAAGTACCTCATTGGTTTGCATGTGGTGTGGGCAAGCATTCAACATTTGTTTGAAACGCGCCCATGTTTGGTACATGTCCTCCCCTTGCTTTTGAACAAAGTTAATTATCTCACCCCTCAGTTTTGCGATTTTCTTGGATGGAAAAAATCGACTCAGGAACTTCTTTGCTAGATCATCCCAAGTAGTGATGGAGTTTGGTGGCTCAGAGTCTAACCAACGCCTTGCAGCTCCTAACAATGAGTATGGGAACAAAGTCAACCATACATAGTCTGATAAGACTCCAATTGAGATGTATGTATTGGTAATTTCTATGAAAGTCCTAAGGTGGATATGAGGATCCTCATGGAGGAGACCAGTGAATTTCCCATTAGAATGAATGATCTGTACCATGCTCTGCTTTAGTTCAAATCTACCCCCGGTAGAGGTTTCCTAATACTAGATGCCAAGTTGGCTGTGAGTGGGACTGCTACATCACGGACTGGTCTTGTGGGTATGATAGGCGGTACTCCTTGGTTATTCGGGTTCCTTGGGTTATTCACGTTTTTTGAGTTATTCACCATTTCTGGGTTATTCAAGTTGTCTTGATTATCATCATCAAAGTTTCCCGGAAGATCTAACCCCAATTCTCCTTGTCGTCCCTGATTCATTTTTCTACGCTGGTGTAAAACTCTTTCGGGTTTGTTGTAAGGTTCGACAAGTTCTCCCTTCTGAGCCAGACCTAAATATCAAGTGCCTGCAATAAACAAGCTAAGATCAAGTAATTAATACCTGAATATTCTAATTGTAGACTTAAGAAGATTGAATATAAATCAATTTCTAAGTCCCCGGCAGCGGCGCCAAAAACTTGTTGATCCCAGTATACACGCAAGTGTACGTGGTCGCGCAAGTAATATAGATTCTTTAAGAAACGAGTTATCGTTCCTAAGGGACTTATGATCAATTTATATTTAACACTTAATTCTACAAATAAAAGTAAAAGTAACCTTTTCAAGAGTTGATGATTGATTGTTAACTACTACTAATTATGCACTAAATGAAAGTAACTAATTGTGAACGACTTTAATATGATGTTTCAAGCAAGTTAAAAGAAATTCCAGGGCTGCAGCATATACTGAATATCATGTATCATATTATTGGCTTAGAATTAATTTCAGTTGTCAAGTTATTGGTTTATAGGGTTAATGATATGATCCGGGTTATACGTCTCTCGTCGCCTACCCAGTTAGCTATCTAACTATATCGTTGAGTGGGGATAAATAGACTAACTGGCGAGCATTTATATTTCATCCTATTTCGTAACCAAGCAAGATGTTCGTCTGGGCGTCACTCCTGAACACTAATCACCTCAATCTAATGGGTGGACCGAGCTCTCTATATTCTTTGGTCTATCTAATCCCTCCTCTCTCGATTTTAAGATTAGACAATAGATATATTTAATGGTGCGCAAGCATAAAATACTAAAACAAGAATATAGAAGTAACTTATAATGACAACCAAGATTTAATTCAATAAGCCTTTAATAATCAACAATTCATTCGTAGCTACAACCCCAGAACTAGGGCGTTTAGCCACTCATGCTATTAGAAAACCACAAAATACAATTGTTCATGCGATTTCTGGAAAATAGAAGAGTTAGAAGATCAAAACCTATTACAAACGTAAATACTTTCTCTTGCACACCAATAACAAGTCGAACACTAGCAATGGAACCCTAGGAGTCTATTTATAAAAGTTAGAGAAGTTGGAGTCAAATCCCACTACAATTAGGAATCCTATTTAATAATTTTTTAGCTGGAAAAGTCGGCATTTCCTTGGCGTGTCGTGCCTGCCATCGCGCCACAGAGGCGCCTGCATTCTTGAAGTCCTGGCGCGTCGCGCCCCAAACATGCCCCAGTCCGGCATCCCCTGGCGCAGCGCGCCCAACACACTTGATTTTTGTCTTAGTCATTTTCTTGCTCATTTTTCTCTCCTTCTTTCTTCGCTCCAACTCCAATTTCATCAAGAGTTCCTCAAAACATCTAATCATATGTGTGAGTGCACAATCATCACAAGTTACACAAAAAATCAAGCCAACAATTAAAGATCATTCTTCAATTTAATCAATTCATGAGCAATATTGACAACTTAGGCATATAAATATGCATAAGATCAGAATGCAGTGTTTGTCCCACAGTGAAAAGGGATATCCTTACATACCAAGGTAAGAACAATGAGTCTGAGCTAGAGTGGATCCACTAGCTTATGTCTAATTGAGACAATCATCCTATGGTGGCACATAGTTTACGGAAAATGGGTAATCGTTGCTATTCTACTCGGTGTTAAGTAAATTCTCACAGAGTATTCATTAATCATAGTCACATCATCATCCATGGAAAGGTCCAATTAAACTACCAATTTAAGCTAGAGTTCATTTAGAATAGCTCATTACCTTGATTCAACTTAGGTGAGAAATCCTTTCAACCTTATGAATCCTTTTTTGTGAGAAATCCTTACAATCATGTTCTTAGTTGTATATGAGAAAACCTTACACAACAACGTTGATGCTTTACTCTCAAAGCATCCTCAAGTCATTTACATCAACTTCATAAAAACATGCATATCTTCATAAATTTTTCTTTCATAATTTATAAGCTTCATCATGTGTTCATAGTCTAAAAATCACGAATCATGCATGGGTTCATATGAATTCTACTTAAAAAAATGTAATTACTTCAATTCATGCATAAAAATATAGAAAACAATCAATTGAATCATAATTAAAAAGAACCCACGAAGATTGAATAAAACCCTAACTTTGAATTGAGAATCTAATTTGTGAAATTCAAGATTTTAGGAACCCTATGGAGGAAATGACTTCATAGTTGAATACTAACATACTCTAGTGATGAATGTCCACAATCAATAGTGAATTGAAGTTCTTAAAGTGAAACCCTAGCTTCTTCTTCCTTAGCTCTTGAGAGGATTTTAGGGGTGATCTTAGAGTACAATTTATGAATTATATGAATGATTTAGAATTGGTAGTTTTAGGACTTAATTCACTTATATAGGACTTGAAATAGTGTTTAAAACGACGTTGTTTAGGTACCAAACACTTTGGGGAAAGACTAAAATGACCTTAACTTAAAAACTGATGGAGTCAACTAAAAGGAATTAAAAGGAAGATTAGACGGTCCGTACAAGGCCTCACTGGCAGCATAGGGAACCGTCTAAGAGACCTCCTTTTTGGCAGCGCCTAAACGGTTGGGCTTGGTCCCCTAAATGGTCGGTCCATCTCTATACTAGTTGTTTAGGGAACCGTCCAGGTGACCTTGGTCCTGAAAACCTAAACGAGCAACCCACTTGCCTTAAACAACCAATGGTGTCCTTAACGGATTATTTAGGTTCTCGTGAAGGGTCTCTGCCCTGTTTTAGGCTTGTGGACTTGCTTGTTAGCTCACTTTTACCTTTCTGAAGCTCGAGGTGTTACAATATCTCTCCCTTGAGAATATTGGTCCACGAATGGAACTCAACTAGCATGAAAAGAGTAGGAGAGAGACTAATAATCTATCAAGAATACAACTTCATCTAAATGCACATAACCAAGGAGGAACATTGACTCCAAACTAAAACATATTCAAAACATTATTTCATAAGGCATACATGCAACGTATACTCAAATGCACATATTCATGAAGCAATTAATTGAGCTAAATCATATCTTCAAAAAATTAGACCTTTCATGAGCAAGCATGCATGAGGAAACATGAGAATGACTAAGACACATGAAATCAAAAAATGAACCATGAGGAGCTAAATACCTCAAGCTAAAGTAGGTTTCCAAAAAGTTACTTCAGATTTCACTTAAGAATAGCCGTTCAAAATTGATTTATTGCCTTTTTGTTTACCTTAAAACTGTTATTAATCGTGTCTTAAAATTTTTTCACTTCTGAAAAAAGAGTCTTCTCGAATAATGCCAAGAAGATTATTTATAGGGAGTCAAACAATAGTTACATGATTTGTATTTATTATCGAAGCGGATGTATATTTACCGGAGATGACAAAGGAGAAACCTTCAAAAACATTTTTAAAAAAAAATTGAGGATACAAAATAGGAAGCTTGATCGGTACACAACCAGTTTTGAATGAAGTCAAATAAGACCTAATGAAAGCCTTAAAGGGTGCAAAAATTAACAGTAACTATAAAAAACATGAAAATAATCGACCGATTTGATTAGTTTAATTTTTTTTTAAAAAAACAATTTACTCACTTTTTCTTCTCTCGAAAATATCAGAAAATAAAAAATCATCTAAGTTCGGTCGTTTAGATATTTTGCGATATTTTAAATATAATTGACTAGACCAGACGAATTTTACTTAAAAATAACCAAGAAACCCATCGAATTTGATCAAAATTCTAATCAAACTTTTCAAATAAACGATCAATGAATTGATTGAGCTTAATCATTTTTCTAAAAAAATTAAAATTATGTTTTAATTTCTAAAAAGTCGATTGAGCTCTATCAACTTTTACTTTTTCGATTTTTAGCTCAATTAATTTTTTCCATCAATCCAAAAGCCAATTATTTTTTACAATGTTTTTTTTGATAATCACTATTAATTTTAAATTTATTATATTAATTGGATCAAAAGTGCCACATGGGTGGATATATATATGAATCCAAATCTGCCGAATCACTCATGTTATGTTCTTCTACATCCTGGGTCTTCCCATTTCGTCATCTGGCTTATGTTCTTCATGTAGCATTCAGGCCGAATGACTCTATGAAATTACGTCGATACTTCCACATATTATGGGTAACGTAGGAGACATCTCTATTTTTCCCCCGGGGAATCTTTAGAATTCCCATTGCTTAACTTTCAATTCGCCTCTGACCATCAAATGAAATGTGAATAACCCGTCCTCCTCTCTTTGAAAGAAGTGGCGCTCTACTTTAACAATAATATCTAGAGAGGACCAAAATAGATCTACTCCTAGATAACTGACAATCATTTTTAAGACAACATAATATGTTATGATACAATGGTGAAATTACTTTATTTTTAGTCAAATATCTTAAATTTAATAGGAATTCAATACGGGCGGCTCTAATTTAATAAGTGTCGTAGAGCTGCGAATTTCATATGGACCGCGCAAATCAAAGCTATTTTGGATAAGAAAAACTGAAAAAGCAATAGAATGAATGCGTGCGCTTGAGAAATAGCAAGTAGAAGAACAGAGCTCCTCCATCAATGGGGACCCAAGCAAAACTAGTTGTAGAATCTCCTTTCTTCAACGTCTCTCCTAATATTGTTAGCACTTTGGATAACAATTCGAAGTTCAGTCATCGCTCATCCTTAAGGTTTCAGACAATGACCACTCGACGACGAGTTTCATTATCAACAGCAGCAGCAGCAGCAACAACAACAACTCCGCCAGTACCACCACCACCACCCATTCAGGTTCATCTTTTTTTCCTTTTTCCTGATCTGAAATTATCCATAATCCAGAGCCTTAAATCGATCTATTGTTAAAAATAATCAGGATGAGCAAAGAAAGCCACCGGATCTTCAATCACTTATGAGGAGGTTCTGGAAGGTTGCTGTACCGTATTGGTCCTCTGATGATAAAGTTCAGGCGAGATTGCAGTTGGCTGCTGTTTTTGCCCTTACTTTAGGAACCACTGGTATTAGCGTTGGTTTCAGTTTTCTCGGCCGTGACTTTTATAATGCACTTGCCAGTACGAATTCTTTCCCGATTTTTCCTTTTTTTGTTGGTTTCGTTTAAGAATTTGTTGTACTAATTATTGGATTGATCTAACTTTGCGAAGACAAAGACCAAGAACAGTTCACCAAACAACTGTTATACTATCTTGCTGGTTTTGCTGGTGGTATCCCGGTGAGCTCATTGCTCCATATTTTTTAGGTATAGCTCCTCGTAGTCTTTTGCAAATTTTTTGCAACCTAGTTTGGATACTTGGCATTTTGTTTCATAGTCAACGGCACAGTAGTGATTGTGTAGATTAGAAGGGTATCATGCCTTCAGCAAAAAGTATACCTTGAAACTTTCTCCAGAAGGACCACTACCTTTTATCACTATATATATGCATGTGTACTAAACGGAATGAGGTCTTGTGACCTCTACTTCCCTGCCACCACATTTCTAAGTTTCTTCTATAGTACATTTCTAGTTTTTGAGCTTCATGTATTTTGCAGTTTTTTGTGTTGAGAGATTATGCACGAGAGAAGTTATCTTTAAGGTGGAGATCTTGGATGACAAGCTATTACATGGAACGGTATCTGACGAATAAGACATTTTACAAAATTCAGTCTCAGTCTACCATCGATAATCCAGATCAGCGGATTGTTGACGATTTAAGTTCCTTTACAGGAACAGCTCTCTCATTTTCATTGACACTCTTCAATGCTGCTATAGACTTAATATCTTTCAGCAATATTTTATTGGGTATCTACCCGCCACTTTTTGGTGTGCTTCTTGCATATTCACTTGGTGGAACAGCTCTCAGCTTCTTCCTTGGGAAGGTGCTTTTTCTGCTTTCATATTTCTGTTGAACCTCAAACTAATATATCATTTAGAGAACTTCTAAGTTGCAAGACATGTTTCTGAATTCTACAAATGATGGGAATTGTGGTTTATTCAGGGATTGGTGAGCCTCAACTTTTTGCAAGAGAAGAAAGAAGCAGATTTCCGCTATGGTCTTGTGCGCGTTCGAGAAAATGCTGAATCAATTGCATTTTATGGAGGGGAAGAGAATGAGATGCAACTACTGTTAAGTCGTTTCAGAAGCGCTTTTGAAAACCTGAATGTACGGAGACCTTAACAGTTTGTTTGGTGCTACACCTCTCTTAGTTTTTGCCTGCATTGAAGCATATCATGTCACATTTGTGATTCAACAGTTGTTCCTATATTACTTCTATTGCAAAAAGTTTTTTTATGTCACACACTGAATAATGGGTTGTCTGGGGACCAATATTATTATTAGGTGAAGAAGTTGTAAGTTCTTTTCTTTTTCATCTCAGTTTGTCTAAACTTATATAACCTTGTTGGGAGTAAGTTCCATTTTGTTTAACATGAAAAAGTTGAGAGTACGTCCATATTTGTAAAAATTGAGACTCTTCGCAGTCAATCCCCACCCAGCATTTATCAACTATTAATACATCTATTCTGTTGTTCTCAACATTATTACATCTATCAACTATGCTTCACTCCTGAACTAATTGGGAGTTGTATGAATCCTCTGTAATGTTTCTTCTCTATCTGGGCACACGGATGCATTCTGATTTCTTGTCACCATATTGACCCTTTAATTGCCTTGTGCTTTTGCCAGCTAGGATTTTTTTTCTAAGTAGATCACATTTTCAAGGGTAGTTTAGAATCTTTTAAAGGATGCGATGTGATGCAGGCAAAGGAATGATCTATTTGAGTTGTGTCTTTATATGAGATTTGCAATCTCATCATCTCTAATTAATCAGAAGCAAAAAAACTAACTCCATATATTTGCAATCTCATCATCTCTAATTAATCAGAAGCAAAAATACTAACTCCATATACCTTATCTTAGTATTCCCTTTGAATGTTACTGACTTTCTTTCATACATGTTGATGCATTTTGAAAATGTTTAGTGCTGTATGTTCTTTAATTATATATTTGTTTTCTTAGTGAATTTCAAAATTGATTCTCTTGCTTTTGATAATTTGGCAGCAATTGTTGATATCTTCTAGAAATCTGGATTTCTTCACCAGTGGCTACCGCTATCTTATTCAAATTCTTCCTGCCGCAGTTGTTGCACCTATGTACTTCTCTGGAAAAATCGAGTTTGGGGTTATAAATCAATCCGTGTCCGCTTTCAATCATATTCTTGGTGATTTCTCTCTCATTGTCTATCAGTTTCAGGCTTTAAGTGCCTTTTCAGCCGTCATTGACCGACTAGGTATGTTATTTCTGGATGGTGCATTCTTCTCCAAGTACATGGAAAAGGTTTACTGAATATACTGTTATTAAATGTAATCCCTTAGAGGAGCATCTGCCGATCCATTTTGGTGGAGGGAGGGAATATACGTGAATATCTGGCAATGTGGAGGATCTTGACTTTTTCTTGGCTGATGTGACGTGACGTGACTTTGTTTTGATTACACAAGGTTTACATTCTGCATAGTTTATTTTGCTGTGTTGATTATCTGACCAACCCAATTAACATCTCAAGTGCCTAATGTTACCAGTTTTTTCTGTTAGTGCCAAAAGGGATTGTTTTAGACCTAGACTCTGACCTTTGGAATTGCCAAAATTCGTATTACTTGTAGGCTTTTTATAAATGTCGGATAACATGGGATAAGTTACTTGAGAAACTTGACCTTCTCATAAGAGAGGTCTTTCCTTACTTTCTTGTCACCCACAAAAAATTATCATACATCCTACATGAGACTGTTGAAATGTGACATTTGTCTTGGTCTTTTCTAACTACCCTTGGGGTTGGGTGGGTCACATGATTTATGACGATTTGATAAGGGTTGAAATGAGACAGGCAAAAATGGAAGGATGGATATTGATGATTCATATAGTTGATCCCAACTTCTTTTTCTGGGATTGAGGCGTTCTTTTTTTCTGGTTGATGAGGCTTTAGCCTGTCCCAGCTGCGTAGAACCAAAACAGTTGGGGTTATAAGGGTTAAAAGCTAGTTGGTTGCAGATTTTGAATCAATGTGTGCAACTCCTGCTTGGGCAAGGACTCATGATACTATATCCATTTTATATTATGAACTTCTTGTTTTCCCACCACAATTTCCCTAGTTGTTTTTTGATCTGTACTTGTGTGTTTTTTCTTTTCACAAGTAAGATATGTTATTCCACCGAAGTAGCACCAAGAAGGTTCTAACTACTGATGATGCAAAAGCTCAATGTCCCTTTATAAATGAAGGGAGAGGGATTGCGATAGAGCAATAACTTCATATACATCTATTTTTTTCACCATACACCAGAAAGAATAGGTATTTGTTCTATGAGTGTGAATATGGACTTCTTTACCTCAAAATATCTTTGATTTCTCTCTAGCCAACCCAAAATGCTGGTTGCAATTCTATCC
Source organism: Solanum acaule (assembly GCA_036250505.1). Taxonomy (NCBI): domain Eukaryota; kingdom Viridiplantae; phylum Streptophyta; class Magnoliopsida; order Solanales; family Solanaceae; genus Solanum; species Solanum acaule. The sequence goes on along the minus strand of JAJOOR010003592.1, from coordinate 24,655 downwards.
CAATGTTTCTTTTCTGCTCCATTCGTCTTGTTTTCTCAGGCATTTCTGTTAATTTTTTTTTTTGAGAAAAGGGTAAATTTGTATTCACACAAAAAATTCATCATCCAAAAAATGATGAATTGGAAACTTACATCCCACAGCGTGGTGAGTACCACCCCCATCTGGGTACTTTTACAAGTTTCCTTTAAAATCAACTAAATCTACTGTCCTCCCTACTAACTCTTGTTTACACCAAAAAAATAGAAGGCTTATACACTTCATCTTTATCTTCTGTATGTTGATTTTCTGATCTTCAAAACACCTATCATTCCTTTCTCTCCACGGAGTCCACCATATACAAGCTGGTATTGTCTTCCACCAATCTTCTTGTCTCCCTCTTTTGCCTACTCCTGACCAGTGATTCATCAACTCCAAGGTTGTCTTGGTCATCAATCAGCTAACTCCTAATGGCTAATATGCACAAGAAACGGTTCCATAGGCTTGTGGCAGTATTGCAATGTAGAAATAAATGACTGTTGACTTCTGCTTTCTGTTCACACATAAAACATTTAGAAAAAATCTGCCATCCTCTTTTTTGTGGTGCTTCATTGGTGAGGCCAGCTTTCCTGCATACTAGCCAACTAAAACAAGTCACTTAGGGTGGACTTTTGGCGTTCCATATTGCTTTCCAATGCCCTGTGTCTGTCTGTTGCTATCTGGTTAGAATTGAGGTCCCAGTAGCAAGACCTTGACTGTGAACTGGCCTTTGCTGTGTAGTTTCTAGATTGGTCATTAGTTCGTTTTTCTTGTGTTTGTCTTAAGTGATAAAGTAATCTTTGTAGCCCAAAGTTCTTTTCTGCTCCATTTTGTCTTGTTTTCTCAAACATTTCTGTTATTATTATTTTTTTCGTGTTATTAAATGACGAAGTAATCTTAGACGTTAAAGTTACCAAACAGTCCATTTTTTTTAATATCCATTGTGATTTGATGATTGATTCTTCTCAAATGTGATATTTCAATTAAGAACACATCAATGTATTCAAGTTATGCTCTTCAAGTTTGAATTTATGTTCTATTGTTTTGTAACGGCAACACATAATCTTATTGAAGCCATTTATTTCTGCCTTTTTATTATTTTATCTAGGGGAAAGACTCAAATATACCATCGAACTTTGAGAAAAGGCTTATCTATGCCATTCGTTAAAAGTTGGGCTCATTTATGCCACTGCCGTTCAACAAAGTGCATATTCATCTCATTATTTTTTAACGGTCCGGTTTGATGGTTTTAAACCATTTTTCCATGTGGGCTCTTATTAGAGGTTCATGCCACCAAAATTAATGGAGGCACTGTTGGTACTGCCGCGGCTCCAGAAAAATGGATTCGCTGGAGATCCACTCATTGGCACCACTACATGGACAAAGTTTGAGGCTAAATCATGGAATGCAGATGTAATCTCCTGTAGAATTGAAGACGATGAGGAGTTTTACCCTCCAAGAGAATCTTTAGATGGCAGAGAAAGTTTGATTGGAACTGGATCGGCGTCACGTAGGGCTTTTACCTCCATTGAGGTGAAGAGTTTTGGTGGGTCGAGCTCATCTTCTTCATACTCGCCTTCCAGTTCCGCTTCGGGCTCACCAGTTAGGTCTTTATCGCTGAGCATTTCTCTGCTGGTGAGTTTAAGTCCAAAAAATTCACAGTCGAAGTCATTGGATCTACTTGTTGTTCATACTGCTCCGCCACCTCAGAATCCTTATCCTCCGTCTCTTCCACTAGCAGATTTTGTGCCGATATTGGTCATCAACGGGGAATCTGATTCACCATCTCCTCCTAGTTCATCATCTCCGAAGAGATACCCAAGCAGAAGTATTGATACTGATGGGAATAGTTAATATTGGCTGGTTTAATTTTGGTGACGTGGACCTCTAATAAGAGGCCACATGGAAAAAATGGTTTTGCAAAATCATCAAACCGGAGCGTCAAAAAATAATGGCATGAATGGGCACTTTGTTGAACGATTGTGGCATAGGTGAGCCTAACTTTTAACGGATAGCATAGATGAGCCTTTTCTCAAAGTTCAATAGCATATTTGAGCCTTTTCCCTTAGAAGGTACAGAAAATTGATAGCGTTGCCAGCTTGCTTTCGAGCTAAAGCAGAAAGTGGATGCCTTCAATTCTGGGAATGCAAAATGATGACATTAGCGATGTTAATAATGTGGCTAACTGCTTTTAATTAGCAATTTAGGACTATTTGGTGGGGAAGTCTTATATTAAGAATTGAGGACTAGTGCTGAGGAAAATGCCTAGTAAATCAAACTTTATGCTTGAATCCAAGAAGAAATATTGAATCATTACTGGGATTGCACATAGCATGGTTATGATGTACTTTGAAGGTAATATGGGAATAGGAAAACTAAAATGTTTGAATAAAAGAAGCTGAGCTCGTAAGGTTTTCAGTAGTTAATATATATAAACTATAATTGCTTGCCACTATAAGATGCTTGAGAGAGGATGTTAAATTCAATCTCTTGTCTCTTGTCATATTATGTTATAAGTTCAATGACTTTTCAATTGTTTCTTCCCTGAAATTTTATTTTCTTCAACTTTGTTTCTTCTTTTAGTTTCCCAGTTTTGCTATTTCCGTCTAACATGACCCACTGCCCTAAAGCAGTAATAAGCATTCAGCAAACCATTTTGACACCATTAAAATGTGCAGGTGAATTTGATGATGTTTTGGATAGCAACAGCAAAAAAGGTGATCAAGACTCCAAGGAAAAGATCCAACTTAACTTTTGCTTAATAAGTTCTTCCAATGGGCTACACTCAAATGGATCTATGCCTCTTTCCAAGCGTGTAAAATTACTTCATGTTGAACACTTGACTGTACGGACACCAAGTGAAGCAACTCTAATTAAGGACTTGTCTTTTGAGATTTTTGAGAAGGATCACTTGCTGGTGAGTTCTGACATGTCCACTTTCAGCTTTTATGTCATTTGTTGCTTTATTAGGGAAAGGAAAAATTGTACTGTTAATGGCAATTAATATATTAAGAGGAGGGGAGGCCTAGGGTGATGCATATTTACACATCACAGGCAGAATGCAAGTCCTGAAGCATGTATAAGGTCAACAAATTTGTTTGTTAATATTCCATCCTGTCTTTAAAGCAATAGTCTAGGACTCCGCGACTTGCTTAAGGTAATGAGTGATCCTTCGCTATTTTTTGTTCTACCATTAAGAGAAGAATTGTAAGACCTAATCAAGCTACACACCATATTCATCTGCACCTAAAAGGAATTTGGTAAGCAAGAGATTATTTTTACAAAATTATATACAATGATCGATTTAACCATCTAGACATATGATGTGCACATAATACTATTCAAAGTCTCCAACTTCTTAATTAACAATATAATATATGAACAATACAATATATTATACATGGGAGAAGTTGAAAAAAATGTTTTATGGGAAAGAAGTGGACAATCTATGGTATAAAGCATGCATAGGCGTTCTTGGGGTGTATTGAGCAAATAGCTCAAGGTGTAAAACGTGCATGGAACAAATACTCCAGTTTTAGAGGTGTTTCCCCCTTTGACAGCCGGGGTGTTTATCAGCTTCCTTGCCCCTAGACGAATACCAATCTCCCTTTCAAATGTTTCTGCTAATGGTTCTTTTAACAGGTTACAGGACCAAGTGGAAGTGGTAAAACTTCATTGCTGAGAGTGGTAGCTGGTCTTTGGAGTTTTGGGAATGGAGCAATTACAGTTTATGTCAGACCTAGAGGAGACCTGGAAATGCTGCACTCTCCAGATGTAGTTTCTTATCAAGTGACTTCAACTAATGAGACCATAGGGGATTCCACAGGACGTAGAAATTTTGAAGGTGTAATTTTTCTTCCTCAAAAACCATATATGGTTTTGGGAACCCTTCGACAACAGTTGCTGTATCCTACATGGACCGAAGATTCAGATAACTTGTCAGATGATGCTAAACAAAGTGGTATGACATCTCATGATCCATAGCTTAACATCATTTTCTTATGCCATTGTTACGCCTTATAGGTTCTCAGTCTCATTACAGGTTGTCATTCCTCATATGGCTCATCTCTGTTGGCACTTGCTGCTTAGTTATGCGTTGATTCACTTCTTTTGGCTCTTATACAATGTGAACTGCTTATGTTACCTTTCTAAAAAAAAAACAATGTGAACTGCTTTATATCCTATTCCTAAATATACTTGCATGTAGATTTCTATGTGGTGTCCCCATGTTTTACCTGTTGGAAGAATGCTATTTAAAGATTCTGTGTGGTGAAATTTCTCCAACTGACAATATACAGATTCTGTGCCATTCTTGATGCGTGCACGGGATGCAAGGTGTGTGAATGAAAGATCAAAGAAGCCTACATCAGAGGATCTACTACAAGTTCTCAATGATGTATCCCTTGGACACTTGTTATCTCGTTTTGACGGCCTAGATTCAACACATGAGTGGTCGAGCGTTCTTTCCCTTGGCGAGCAACAGCGCCTTGCCTTTGGCCGCTTATTGCTTTCAAAACCAACTTTGGCTCTGTTGGATGAGTCTACTAGTGCTCTTGATGAAGCCAATGAGGTAATTTAATGATTTGCAGATGCTATTTTGTTTGCTGTCCTATTTTGTAGTTCATTTAGTCATGTGGATTGCATTCATTCAGACTTCAGATTAGTACACTTCACTTTTCTCGGGTATAGGTCTCTGCCCATACAGGCTGGAATCATATACAAATAAATCTTGCTAGTCACTAGTCAGTACAGGCTTAATAAGTCACAAAGTTTAAAGTACCTCATTCCAACGTTCTAAGAAGGGGAGTTGGGAACTCGCGAGCTTGCCTTGGTGTGAGGCAAGCTCGAAGTACCCGAGACAACTGTGGGAAGTAAAAGTCTAATTGGCTAATGCTAGCATAGGTCGGACATTTGCCTAGTAAATGCATGCTCCCTGGGGAGACTGTTTAATCTGTTTTCCTGCACTAATCTTAATTTTTTTTAAAAGAAAGAAGATATTTGACTAATATAATATATTTGTATTTATATCTTTTCTAAAGAATATAATTATCTGTGGTTTGTAAAATAGTGACTTAATATTTTTGTTTATGTATGAATGTTATTATGTTGAGATATTTTATTCTTCTTACATTGTTTGAATTTTATATGTTTGCTATTTTTAAATTTAGTTTTATTTCTTAGTACATAAAAAAAAAGTTGTGGGCTTTTGCTCCGTGCTTAAGGCTTATGTTCCGCTCCATGATAGGTAAACACTCCACCTCCTCTTGTCCTTTGAAATGCTGCTAGGTCTGTTAAGCTTTGAATTTTACTATCTGAAGCAATGTTAGGTTCAAAATGCACTTCAATTGTTGTCAACATTTGAAAATCATTTCAAAATGCACTTCAATAGTTATGAGACCGCAGATTTTACCATATGAACATTTGTTGCGATCTCTCCTCTCAAAACGTTGGACTTTGTTCCAACAATCAAATGACATATCCAATTCTTGACTCCATTTATTATTTCTTGTTTCCTTGCGTTTGCTTCTAAATAACTGGAGATGATAGAAAAACCTTTGTTGTTCTTTGTCTCTGCAGGCACGTCTATATAAGCTAATCCAAGCTGCAGGAATCACGTATATAAGTATTGGCCACCGTAGAACCCTCTACAAATACCATAAAAAGGTCTTACACGTATCTACTGCTGATAGTACAAGTACCCAACAGAATTGGAGCTTTAAGGATGTAGGGGAGGACCCAATATACGATTTTTCGAAGCAGTAATTCATGCAAATAATTTTTTCCGTTAGTACATGATACTAATGCTTGGATGCTGATAGGATTCCACTCTGCTCATGAGGAAGTTTCCCAGAATTTCATCTTGACTATGCTGTTACTGTATGGTCAATGGGGATTGGGGACTGGACATGGACGTTATTAGTGAATGCAGTAAGAAGTACTTGATGAATGTATCCCAAAATGTCATTTCAACTTCTTCATACAATTAAGAAACGTATGAAATCATATGATACAAATTTTCTGTTTTCTATATAGTTCGTGTTCTATATGTATGTAATTATATTGATGACTGGTTAAAAAAATTGGTAGATCTTATAGAAAAGCAAACCAAAAAAGATTTAACAGAGTGGATGAGAAAGAGCCTCAAGCTGCCAGACTATAGACACATTAACAAATTCACCACACAAGTGAATGTAATAATCAACGAAAAGGAGAACATGACTGGTTAAATGTAATAACTTTTGAAGGAGAATGAGAATTCTTCTAGCTAAAAAGAATGAAAGAATATGGTATTCTTATTGAAAAAGACCTCTAAATCAATGGATGGTTTCCCCGTGGTGGCATGTTGTTTTGTGGATAACTGAAGGGATCCCCGAATGGGTTGGAAGATCCCATGTACCACGTTTGTTGAGAATATTGGCCTTGATATTGATGATGTACCATCAACATATTTTGTTGTGGTCGTTGCTGCTGCATCATGTATTGTTGTTGCATCATTTGGTATTGTTGTTGTTGCTGCGCCATCATTTGTACGCTTGTTGGAGGGGCTATGTGGTTTGACATTGCAAAAGGGTCATTGTGATTGACTGAACTCTGTTCAGGCATTTCATACCCATACCCATACCCTGCACTATACCCTGCCTGTTGCAGCTGTATTTGCCTCCTAGATGCATCATCTTGATACAAGCTGTCAAGTAATAGCTTGTCGAATCCCCCAGCCTGATAAAAAAACACCATGGTAAAGTAACGATGAAATCAATGCACATAGTTCTGGGAGTTTATGAATAAAGAGGACATACCAATTCTTTATCTGGTGTGATTTGGCTTCTATTGTTACTCGGTTCTGTAACAAGAGCCAATTCCCATCCTGATGTTTTTCCGGTTTCACTCACTTGATTATTAGCTGATGGATTTTCTTTGCCTGTATAATATTTCAAATACATCAACTCAAAATTGTCTGCTTAATAGAATCACCCTCTTGCTTTAGACAAGTTGTGTGTATTACCAGGTGGAACGATTGCAAGAGCCAATGCATTGCTTTCCTCTAATTCTGCAACTCTTGGAACCACTTGATTCAAGCCCTGTCCACAAAGATTAACAATGTGTTCTGAGCAAGACTATTACACAAGAAAAAAGGGGACACGAGCCATGAACAAACATTTGATCTTTCCCCAGTGAATTCGAAATGCATACCAGCAAATCAACAGGTTCTTCTGTTGATATCAGTGGTGGTGTTTCTTCCTTTTTAGGTACTGTTTCCTCTTGTGCTTCAGTATGTTTTACTTCACTAATTTTAGCTTCTGGAACTTTGTTTTCACTTGCCTCAGGGACAATTTCTTCAGGCTTTTCAGGTTTCTGCTTGGTTTCTCGATACTCCTGCAGGTAACAAAGGCAAACACTATAACCAAATTGGTGAAGGTAAAGTTCAAATATATGTGACCAAATTGGTAAAGCTAAGTTCTCACCAGCCTGCTATTTGGCATTGAATCTGTCTGAGGTGCTTCTCTAATGTATTCCTCCATGGTTACCAGAAACGATGCAGGAGGCTGCAAATTAAAGATCAAGAATGAAGAGAGATCAAGTGAAGATTGTACATTATCCAAAAAGGTGAGAAAAAGACCTGTTTCAATGTAGGAAACTGAAAGGTACGCGCTACATCCAAGCCTCTGCAGAAGTCATAAAAATGAGCGAGATGTTCAGCCTACATTAAGTGGAGAAAAAAAAAGAAGAAACTTAGATATCTTATACCGTATCTGTAAAAAGTAAGAATATCCAAAAGAAATGAATTTTATCAACCTGTTGTCCAGCTCTTTTGTATATACTGAGAGCTTTTATAGCGTCAGGCTTTGACATCTCAAAAAACTGCAGGAACATGAAGTAGCAAGTTAAGTTCAGAAAGAGCAATGGTTAATGAGGTAGAGATATCGAAGAGACAAGGAACATCATACATAGTCGACAAGATTGATTATTCCATCATTGATTGCACAATAGATTTTGAAACTTTCCTTCAACACCTACAAAAAGAACAATTAGAGGTTCATAAGATTGATGAACATAATAACAAGTTTCCGACATGGTCCATTTCTTGAGCTGGTAAAAGTAATATTTCTATACCAAAGCCAAGGCATACTGAATGAGAAAGTTATAGCAAGCTCCTCCTTCAGGCTGCAAAATTCACCAGAGATCAGAGAATTGGAATAACAATGAGTTTATCGCGGCTATAACAGCAAAGGTTGTTACTACCTGGCAACCAGTTAAGCGATAAAGAAGTTGTTGTAATGCTGGGAGCTGCTCTAAAAGTTCTTCTCCATTCAAAAGCCTAGTTCTACAATGCACCTGATGTGAAACTCAGGTTATGTACATTGTTTTCACTATGTATCTTACATGAAAAAGAGAATATATATGCAAATGACTGACAAAATGCACCTTGTTTATTCCAACTGAAGGTTTGGTTGATCTTTCTGCAACAATATCATTTTTCATTGTCCTAAAACACTCTAGTCTTTCCTCCAGAAAGTGCGCATATGTCCGTACCCAAGCTGAGCAATCCCAACCTATGTTTAAAACACAATACAATTACAATACTATGAGTAAGCTTGAAATTGTGGTTGTATAGGCCTTTAACTTGGCCTCAGCTGGAATCTATGCCCTCCAATTTTGGTTGTGTACAAGTAGACACTTAAACTCCTATAAAGTTGAACAAGTAGACACATGAGTCCTACATGACATAAACATGTAGGACACCATGTAGGATGTGAATTGCTATATAGAACGTGTGTGTCTACTAGTTCAACTCTGTACAAGTTTAAGTTCCTACTTGTGGACACCCAGAGTTGGAGCGCATATAGATGTCAGACGAGGTCAAGCAGTTAAGGACATGTTTATGTTTTATGCCGGTTATATATCAACTTTTCACCCTACTTATAAACATGAAAACAGGACAGACAACAAGATTACCAAGATGACTTGAATCATCCTTGAAGTTTGATAGTTGAAAAATATGCCCTCTCTGAGAGCAACGCAGTAGTTCCTCCTTGAATGAAGGATCACCTTCTCGCAACACCCTATGAATAACAATCAATGTCTTTATGACAACCTGAAAAATATTGGATGAAAATGAGATTAGATATAGAGACGACATGATCAGTGAGGATATTCATGAAGTCGATGTCATATTGCTTGGGATCGAGGCATAGTTATCATTGTTTACGATTCAATAAATAATACTAGTTAAGTAAATCAGCTTAGAGAACTTACAATCCAATTTCGTGTCTTTGACAATCGTTTAGAAAGTGCATGAATGCAATAGGCAACATCTGCTCTTGGGCATGTAATTGATGTTGCCACAATAATTCCTGAAATGTTAAGAAATAACCATATTTTTGTTATCTCCGGTATTCAGAATAGTAAACCAGAAACAATTAATATGCCCATGATAGGAGAAAGATTAATATTACTATATAGGCAAACAATATTACAAATGTAAGTCCCATTTTGGATGTGTATATATAGTTGATCACAAATATATGAATTTGGCAAATTAAAAGAACATAACAAGAGATCTTGAATTATATATAAATAAAACTTTGGAGAGGAATGTTTCAATAAACTCACTTGCAATATGTCTTTCTTTTGGAGGGCTCTCAACATGATTTGTTGCTTTAACAATAGCAATATCTAAATCCTTCAATTGAAAACAAGAAATTAAAAGATCATCCATCTAGAAATACATGACATTGATTTAGCATAGCTTTATGCACGTTCTGAAAATAAAATATTTTTTTATCTATATATTGCGAACCTTGAATTCGCTTTTGACCTTGGCTAAGCCAACCTTTGTTGAATCTTTAAGCTTCCCATATGCTTTTCTAATTTTCTCCATTCAAAATGATTTTTTTTTTCTATTTTGGAAAATCAAAATCACTTTTTGGATCAAAAGAGATATAGAGATAAAATAGATAAAGGAGGAGGTTTCTTTATTCTAATTCTAATTTATTATTTTGTTTTCTCTGGAAATCACATATTGCATGACACATACTTTCTCCCTTTAAAACTGATTTCTTATGATGGTTATGTGCATGGTTTCTGTTTTCAATAATGAAGTTGCATGAAAAGAGGATTGTAAAATGAAAATCGTTTGGTGAATATTGAATATCATCTCATTGAGTGCAGTTTGGTCTTTTTCTTTTATAAAATTTACTTATTTGCAATTAATTCATTTTATTAATAATTAAAACACTTGATGACAGTCAGGTTATTTTGCCTGATCATTTCTATTCCACCATACCATATAGGATGTCACCAACAGAGTTAAAGTAACAATTACAAGACTTAATAAGCAAGGGATTCATTATACCTAATGTCTTCCTTTGGTAACTACTGTTTTATGTGTGAAGACAAACAATGAGCCTATGTGGATGTGTATTAACTATCGACATTTAAACAATGTGATAACAAATAATGAATATCTATTATTGTGCATTGATAAATTATTTAACCTAAAAAAAGAAAATTTTAAAATTTGAAATATTCTTCGGAAATAATTTTTTTTTTTATGTTCCATTTGGCACTTCTAAGTGATGTGGCAGAGAGTGTGCATCACACATTCTCTAAGAGAGTGAAAGACAAAAAAAAGTATTTTTTAAAAAAATAATAAAAGATTACCCTTCAACTCTATTTCTTTTATGTACCATTTAACACAAAATACTAATTTTATGATTTCTTTATTTCTATATATGTTATTCAACTGCAATTTTGCATTTTAAAATCGACGATCATCCGTTAATTATTGTAAAAATTAAAACTGATGGATTATTATTGTTTTTTTTTTATAAAAAAAGTAACACTTTCTTTTTAAGAGTTTTCCTATATTTTTGCGTGAAAAATAACCGACGAAAGTGCGTCAATTTCTTTCTTAAAAAAATCAATGACAACCCAACGAAGTCTATCGAGTTTCAACATTTTTTGGTAGTGTTATTAATTAGCAATGAACATGAGTTTTTTTTTTACTCGTATTTAATTAGTTGAATGAAAAATTAGAAAGCTGATAATTGAGTTAGTCCAAGTAGACTAGATATGAAAAAAAAATATGTGATGTTATTTAAATTAACTAATTGTTTTTTAAAAAAAACCAACACACTTTCGCAGATTATTTTTTCACACAATAAAGTACAGAAACTCTAAAAAATATTTTGGAAAAGAATATAGTTCATCCATTATTTTTTAACACAATAATGGCATGTGAAGTACACACATCTCACTTTGTTGGTTCTTTGGAAAGAAGTGCCAAAATGAAACATAAAAATTGGAGTTGAAGGGTTAAAATGGAACAAGGTTGAGTTGGAGTGCCAAAATGAAATTTAGGGACATGTTTAAGGGTCTGCATGTGTTTGGCCGGTACATAAATTTATAGGCATGATGTCTATATGATGATATTTTAATTAACACAGAGAAAAAGTTTAATTATTAGATATTACTAGGCTTGTTGCAATAAAGAAAATGCATTTATGACAATTTTAGTTATTAGGACACTAGCTTTACATAATACATTAAAATTTATAGACATGATGTCTATTTGATGATATTTGCTACTAAAATTTAAATTTTCTATAAACATAATTTTTAAATGACAACATATATATGCTAATAAATATTTTTTTTATGGAGACAAACTTATATGAAAATCATTTTAAATTAATTGAATAATCCTATAAACATGATGTCTAGATAACATAGAAAATATTGCAGTAGATGTATGAAATGACAATGAATTTCTTATTTTATCTTATAGGCATGGAATCTACTATATCAATGTCTTGTTAAAACATATTCAATAGCCTTGATTTAATTACATGATGATTGGTGATTATATTTAAACAAGCCATGAAATTTCATATAAAGGTTCTGCAAATTACTTAATACATATTAATAGTTAATTTTTTTAAAAAAAATAATGTTAAAGTTAGATAATTGATTTTTAATATATACTGATAATAGACAGTTAAGCGATGTTCAGTTATTAACAAACTAACAGTAGACCATTTTCTCTTAGTTAAGAAAAAATCAATGAAAATCACACTTAAATCGTAATTAAAGATTAAATCTATGACAAAGATTTTGATAGATATGATTTAACAAACAATTTCTATAGGCATGATTTTTAACATTAAAAGAGCAAGCCCTATGACAAGAATTAAGGTTCTTATTAGTGATTCATAATTATACGAAGGAATTTGAGTTGGAAAGAATGAAATTCTTGGAGAATAACTTACCTTGAAGAAGAATCTTGAATTTTTTTTGAAAGAATCTTATATGGAAGTCTTATGCTTTGATTTTCCTTAGAATTTTGCCTTGGGGATTGAGAGAGGAGAGAATGTAGAATTAAAAGATGAACATCTGATTGTTTAGGGTCTTTTAGAAGTCAACAAATTCGTTTAGGATTTTCTTTGGGATAAAAATACATAAATGATCCTTTTTAGTGTTTTTCCATCAGCCAAAACATCACTGCATGCATTGGATTAGTAAAATGATCATAACTCTCAACTCCAAATTTTGAATGACGCAAATTTGGTGGCTCTGGAAATAAGACTCAAATACCTTTAATTTGATAGGTTATGAACCACCTAACACTCTATATTCTAAAAGACGTGATCATTTGAAGTTGACCCAAGTAGAATCTTATATCAAAACTTAATTGGTACGGAAGCTTTCAACTCAACTTTGTGCTAGGGGATTCTTGTGACCTTAATTCATTTCCAAATTTATTCCCACACTAAATAATTGACCTTAAAACCTAAGCACAATTTAAGAATCACCCGGTACGAACTTACATGCAAAAGAAGAATGATTCCGGTCTTAACTTAGAGATTTTTGGGGTGTTACAATTCTTATATGTGGTTTACTAAAATAAGGCAAGAGCCATGAAGTTGCAGCCACCGGCCAGCCATCCACGGTGGCTGGGCAACTCTTTTTTACTTCAGATTTCCCTGCATTGCTAGTAGGTTCAAACGCAGATATTAGAAAATCCATTATTAGCGGGCCTATTGACAAAGTTGTACGCCATAGTTTGCCTAGTGACAAATCATATCGTGATTTCGTAGGATCGATAGCACCACAATCCGAATTAATTCAGTACAAAGAGGCATTCATGGTGGAAGGGGTTCCACATGTTAAATGGTCTGAGAAAGAAGTAGATATCACGAACAAGATAGAAAATCTTCAATTTGCAGCGATTGGCAAATTCACTTATGATATCACAGACATGGAGGAAGTGTGAAGAATTATCCCTCAACAATGTAGCATTAAGGGTGATTGCCAAATAGGTTTATTTCGAAATAAGCATATTTTGATAAGATTAATTGAACAAGTTGACTTCATTAATCTAATATCAAAATGGGCCTTGTACATCACGTGTAAAGATGGGTACTCTTACCTGATGCGCACTCTCATGTATGATTCAAGGTTCAAAATAAATGAAGAAACAACAAAAGCTTTAGCATGGATATCCTTCCCCAATCTTTTACCTACCTACTTTGTTAAAGAATGTTTGTTTTCGTTAGCATCGGCAGTAGGGAAGCCAGTGCAACTTGATCTAGCCACTATTAATAAAACTAGACCAAGTTGTGCTAGGGTAAAAGTTTTGGTTGATTTAAAAGGTGACTTTCCCAACTCAATTTCAATGGATATTAAAAATGAAACTACTGGGAAAGTAAGGTCGGAGGAGGTACACATCAGATATGACTATATTCCATCTTATTGTGATGAATGTAAAATGCAAGGGCATACCATTCAGGAATGTAGAATTCACAATAAACAGAAGGTGCATGTGGTAGAAACAGTAAAGCTGGTGGAAAAGAATATAATTCAACAGCAACCTAGGATGCATCAACAAGTTCAACAATTTCAAAAAGGAAAAGCTAAGATCCTGTCCAGTGGGAAAGTCGTGGGAGATCCAGGAGCATGGAAGGTGGTTGGTTGTAAAGCCAACAAACAAATAGTAGACAACTCTACTCAACTTACTAACATGTTTGCAGCTTTGTCTGATGATCCACAAGCAAGCATGTTGAACAATGATGAGAACCAGGAAGCTAAAAGTCAGCAGGAGGATACAACTGATCAACAAGGTAAGTATGTACAAACTAAGGAATGGGTGTTACATACTTTTAGGAGACCAGAACTTCACACTCAAGGGGCGGGTGCCGACCCAATAAGCGAATAGGTTCAAACTACACTTGAGAAGCCTTTAGATACCCTGCAAAGTTCAGATGCAACATCATCAGTTGAAGGGGTAATAGATGAAGTGCTAGGGAGTGTGGAGTGCCAAGGTGATAATTTTGCAGTAAACCTCCACAGCCCAGTAGCAGATATTGAGGTACTAGAAGATAATATTTCAAGGGAAATTATAGCAATTCCACACCAACAGGTTGTCTTACCTCTTGCCATGAGCAGTCCTGCAATTCAAGACAATAATCAACAATCAGATAACCAAGTTTCAATGTTAACTGAAAAAGTGCAGGTAGGGGGGTGGATGTGACAGGTGAGGAACTTCTTAATACAAGCCTCTCACAAGCAATAGTTGAGGTTCCAAGGATGGTGCAGATGGATGATAGTCAATTGATCCAGATAGAATCCCCTAATAAAGTCTTACATGATATTATCTCTCATAATATTGATGTAGAAAGTAGTGGAAACAATTAATCAGATGGTACTCAAATAGCTAAAGGTTTAACGGAGGAGGACAATATTGATGAATTGTGGGATGTTCAACTTGAGGCAGACCTATCACCAAGATTGTTGAAAAGTGCAAGGAAATGAAAGAAACAAAGGAATGGAGATAAAAATGCACCTATCAGAGTTCAGCCTAAAAGGGTCAAAACAACCTCTAATAAGCAATGAATGCCCTTATATGGAATATTAGGTCTGTCAGATCCCAACAAGCTTTTCAAAGAGTACAGATGTTGCATAATTATCATAAGTTCTCATTTGTGGGACTAGTGGAACCATTTCAGAATGTTAGACACATCAACAAGTATAAGAGGAGATTGAGGATGTCATTTGCTACTTCCAATTGAAATGGCAAAATTTGGTTCTTTGCTAATAATGGATTTGAACCTACTATTGTTAAAAGCTCAAATTAACAACTAACTATTAAGCTTCACAATCAGATAACCTCACAAATTTTCTTTGTAACAGTGGTCTATGCCAAATGTACTGTTGAAGAAATATTGGAGTTGTGGGAAGATATATTTCTGATGGCATCATCAATGACTAATCCATGGTTAGTTGGAGGTGATTTTAATGTGGTATTGAATGCTGAAGAAAAAATTGGTGGTCTGCCAGTACTCGATATTGATCATAAGGATTTTGATAATTGCATTTCATCATGTGATCTCACTGAAATTCAATTTAAGGGAAGCCCGTTCACTTGGTGGAATGGAAGGGCAGGACATGACTGTATTTTTGAAAGATTGGATAGAATCTTATGCAATCAAGAGATGCTAGAAAGGTTTACCCTTATGGAGGTGGAGCACTTAGCAAGGACAGGATCAGATCATGCTCATATGTTACTCGCTTGTAAGGATGGAGAGAGTAATCATAGGAAACCTTTTAGATTTCTCAAATTCTGGGTGGATAATCAAAAAAATTTGGAGGTAGTTAGACAGAATTTGTTTGTTAATGAATCTCAGAATCCCTATTTTGACTTTAAAGATAATATCAATAGAGTCAAAACAACATTAACAAAATGGAGCAGAGAAACTTATGGAGACATTTTTAAGCAGATTATAATCAGGGAGGATATTGTTAATATTAAAGAGAAGTTATTTGAAGATTTTCCAAATGCTGAGAACAGGGAAGTGTTATAGAGAGCACAAGCTGAATATAAGAAATACTTACACTTTGAAGAGATATTTTGGCAACAAAAGGCTGGGGATGATTGATTTGAAAGTGGAGACAAAAATACTAAATTCTTTCACAGTATTGTAAAGGGTAGGAGAAAAAAGCTACAGTTGCAAAGAATTCAAGATGCTCATGGTACATGGTTAGAAGAGGTAGGTGAAATAGCGGAGGAGGCTGTACAGTTTTTCCAAAGGCAGTTTTTACAAGAAAGGGATGCTACTGATTTTTCACTATTGAGACACATCCCTTCCCTTATAAATGAAGCAGAAAATGAAGCTCTATGCAAACAACCTTCGTTGGAAGAAGTCAGGAGAGCTGTTTTCAACCTAAATGGGGATAGTGCAAGTGGACCAGATGGTTTAACTGGTAGATTTTACCAATCATGTTGGGAGATTGTAGGTAATGATATCCTAAGGTTGGTTCAAGACTTTTTCAATGGTAATACTCTTCCTAAATCCATTACTCATACTAATTTGGTCTTGTTGCCCAAGAAAGAGATTATTCAATCCTTCTCTGACTTGAGACCAATTAGTTTGAGCAATTTCAATCCAGGGTTGTGCATGACAGACTTGAGGTATTACTACCTAAATTGATTTCTTATAATCAGTTTGGTTTTGTTAAAGGGAGGAGTATCATAGAAAATGTCTTGCTGACACAAGAGATAATTACTGATATCAGAAAGAGGGGTAAGCCTACTAATGTGGTCATTAAGCTGGATATGTCTAAGGCATATGATAGAGTCTCTTGGTTCTTTCTTATGAAAGTGTTGAAGAAAATGGGTTGTTCTGCGATGTTTATTGATATGATTTGGAGACTACTTGCTAATAACTGGTATTCAGTATTGATTAATGGTCAACCTCATGGTTTCTTTCACTCTTCTAGGGGTGTAAAGCAAGGGGATCCTCTATCACCTGCTCTTTTCATATTGTCTTCTGAAATTCTGACTAGGGCCCTAAACTCTTTATTTGAGGATGATCAGTATGTAGGCTATGGCTTACCAAAATGGAGCACTAATCTAAATCATCTTGCTTATGCAGATGACACTATTATCTTTGCATCAGCTAATACATATTCTTTGAAGAAAATAGTATCAATATTGCGGGATTATGAGAGTCAATCTGGTCAGAAAGTGAATAAGGAAAAAAATTCAGTTTATCTTCATCAGAATACTACAGCTGAAGTTAAACAATTAGTGGAAGATTGTACAGGTATAAAATTGGGTCTTTTCCCTTTTAAATACCTAGGTTGTCCTATTACTTATTCAAAGAAAAGAAAGGAGCACTATGTAGAGCTCATTCAGAGAGTGAAGGCCAAATTGCAAACATGGAAAGGAAATATGCTAACATATGGAGGTAAAGAGGTATTGATTACCAGTGTTTTACAAAGTATTCCCATTCATGTTCTTTCTGCTATTGTTCCTCCTAATTGTGTCTTAAAGGAGCTTCATAGAATTTTTGCTAAATTCTTTTGGAGTAACAAAGTGTCAGGAAGGAGTAAACATTGGGCTGCCTGGGAGAAGGTTTGCTTGCCTAAACAAGAAGGTGGCTTAGGATTTAGGTCCATGTTTGATATCTTAAAATCTATGTATGCAAAACTATGGTAGAGATTCAGAACACAAAACATCTTATGGGCAAATTTCATGTGGAACAAGTATTGTAAGAAGCAGATTCCTACACTTGTTCAATGGAGAGGGGGCTCTCAGGTGTGGAAGAATATGCTGCAAAATAGAGAATGTATTGAACAATACTTATGGTGGGAACCTAAGGGGGGCACTTCTTCAGTGTGGTATGATAATTGGACCATGCTAGGTCATTTATATCTTCAACATACAAAAGTGCACACATGTCACCCATTGATTGATGTTGATAAATTCTTAAAGGAAGCTGGTTGGGATTATGATAATATGAAACAACATTTACCTGAGAATGTGGTTAATCAGGTTAGATTGCATATGGGACACATTAAGATGACTGATCAGGGGGACAAGCCTTGATGGACAAAACCAAGCACCGAAAAGTTTAGTGTGAAGAGTGCTTGGGAGTTGTTAAGACAAAAAGAGGAGGTAAATGTGAACTATAAGCAGATTTGGGTGAAAGGTCTTCATTTTAAGGTTGCATTCTTTGGGTGGAGAGTATGGTCAAACAGAGTTCTTGTAGCTACTGTAATGGCTAATTGGAATCCCAATATCTCTCAATTATGCACATGTTGTAGTAATCCTAGTAGAGAAACTTTAGAGCACTTATTCATAAAAAAGGAGATTTCCCACAGAGTGTGGAAATACTTCACAAGTGCAGTTGGTATCATTGACTCTTTGATTCAGATCAAGCAAACAATGAAGTTATGGTGGGATGCTAGGCAGAAAATAGTTTTCCAGGCAATCCCTATGATAATTTTATGGTTCTTATGGAAGAGAAGGAACATTATGGTTCATGGTGGTTCTTATTCAATCAACACGGTTATCTGGGAGTCTAATTGCATGGTGCAAAATTTTATGACTTATAGATTTGGTTACAGGGAAGTTCCTAATACTTGGCCTCTTATGGTGGCACTGCTAGATGGTTTCAAGCCTTGCTTTAAAACCAGATGGGTAAGGTGGAATCCTCTCATTGAAGGTTGGTGGAAGGTGAGCACTGATGGAGCTTCAAAAGGAAATCCAGGTCCTAGCGCTGCAACATTTTGTATTAGAGATAGCAATGGTAACCTAGTTGGTGCAAGAGGATTGAGAGTACCAGACACTACTAATCTAGTTGCTGAGGCTGTAGGAATTAGAGAGGCTTTGCAATACTGTTGGGAGAAGGGGTATACTAACATTATTGTAAAGTCTGATTCTTTGACATTGGTACATATGCTAAATGGTGATTGGGAGATACCATGGAGTGTGGCTTTGGAAGTCAACTCTATAAATAGGCTGAAGGATATGCTTTCAGTAAGAGTACAACACTCCTTAAGGGAGGAAAATACTCTTGCTGATTTTTTCGCTAACCTGGTGTTTTGTTTTGCAGGAGACTTTAAATATACAAATTTCCAGGAGGTTCCAATCGCAGGCAGAAAGATAATCAACATGGATAAGTAGAATGTTCCAAATACGAGAATCAGACAATTCAATGCTACAATATACTAAAACTGTGAGTTAATCCACAAAGAGCCAAGGTGAAGTTTTAAGCTAGTTAGAATAACACTGTATGGTAGTGCCTATAGAGTCTGAAGTAACTTCTTTTGGTCAATATATCACGCACCTGGTGAGAACTTTGAGGTGTATCATGTGGTATAAAACCAGGTCTAAGAAGGTAATGACATTCAAGTGTCTATCTAAGTTTGTTTTAACTTACACCATCTTCTTTAAGAGCCTTATAGGCAGTGCAAGACAAATCTTCACTAATGGGGTTAGAGATACAATCGCAGTCCAACAAGAAGCATAACAGTGCTATTGAAGACATAACTAGTTATGCAGCCTATTCAGATAATTGATCGACAAAATCTCTCACAATCCACACAATCAGTGAAATTTACTTGAATTTAAGAACAAGTGGTGGTATTAATCCCTTGTTTGGATTCAACCCACTCAGACTTAGATTTGGGTAAGGATTAACTGATTGTAGGTTGTGAAGGTACAAGTTGACTCAAAATGAGATGATTACATACATCGATTTCGTACTCAAGAAAAGAGCAGATCTATTCATCACAAAGTCAAAACATCAGATGGTCAAGATAAGAAGCATACCTATTTTTGGAAGATGAACTACAATGGCAGTTGAGAGCTGTAGAAGGTCGGAGAAGTTGCCGGAGTTTAGAAAGCCATAGAGCTCGTTGAAGAAGACCTGAATCGTTTCTTTTTTTTTAATTTTGTGCGTCTGTCTTTCCAAAGACTGTACAGAGTATGATGAAGGCTATGCTGCCCACATGTCTTTGTCCTTTTTATTTCAATAAAATTTAAGACCCAATGGGTCTTTTTATTAAAAAAAAAAAGGTAATGAGAACTTAAGTGAGATTAGTAGGTTGGCTAACAGAGTTATGATTTGATATTAGAATGGCATAGAAGGTAGGTTTGGGAAGCCTTAGAGTGGTAAGAGGGTCGAATGTTTAATGGTAGAGTTGGCACCGGAAGAAGGTGATGCGACTTGATATAGAATATAGGAGTCCATCAGGGTGATGTTGTAGTTATATTTAAGTTTCATGTTTCTTGATTAAATAAATTTTATTATGTGGTAGTTTCTGATCGACTGATGATGCCTATCAATACGTATTGTTTGTACTAATACTATTCTTACTATGCCACTTGGCATAGTCTAGTTGCAAGATCAGTGATATTCCGTAAGTGAAGACGATGATGATCTCCAACAACTTCCTCTCTTCTTTTCTTATGGTGGGAGTTGTGTCGTATTTTCTTTTAGTCGTTAAATCTTCTTAGTCACTCTTGTACTTGTTTGAACTAGTTACTTGGGAAGTGTTGGCTGTTCCTTTTGTAAATAACTTTGGGGTTTAAAATCAATAGTAATTTCATAACTTTATAGGTTGCTAGATTATGTGTTATTTATTTTCTGTCTGTCATGATCGGTTTGAGTTCTCATATCTAAGTGTTAGAGTAGGTGATCACACGGTCTGGTGAATTGGGTTCTGAAAATTTGGTATCAGAATCTAGGTTACCGATCTCTCAGTACAAGAGCAAATGTTAAAAAGAGTCACGAGGATTGGTGTGTTGACGTACACATTTAATCTTTAGGAGGCTCTGAAGCATTCTAGGAAATCATCTCACTTCTTCACTCCTTTTGTACGTTATTACGCTTGTGGTATAGGCCGAGTCCAATGGATATCTCTATATTTCAATTGGTATCTCAAAAAGGTACACTAGATGTTGTTGTTGCTACGGAAAGGACACAAGCAAGGAAGTATTTAAACCAGAAATATTCCAACTGGCATCTTACTTTAAGCAAGAACTAGGTTTCTGCATCTTCAAGCTACAATGCATGATTTCAAGCTTGTGTTTTCCTTCTAGGTATGTGGGATTCATCAATGAGTATCATTTCACCCATTGAATCTCAAAGTAAACCTAGTTCTTTAGTTAATGATTTCTACATAAGTTAGAATTTGTATGAAAAACATGATTTTCACTATATTTTCTATTTTTCTTCGTGGATGGATTTGTTGAAGATAAGGGATGTTGAGTATATGAAACACGTTGAACAACGTGGTCCAATCAATGTATATAAGTGAGAGTCACACTAGGACTAGGTTGATTATGTGTTTTCACTTAGAATATAGTACTTCTAAATTATATTTTCATGAACCCAAGATATATAATTATATATTGTATGTCTCAAAACTATATTGTTTTAGGTTGCATATTTCAAATTATAAGTTTTCATGCTTAGGGATTCTTTCAGATAAGGTGTCTATCAATTATTACAGTTTATCAGAAATCATTAGCTATTTAGATCAGTTTTATCAACATAATTCAATGTTATCATAATATTAGTATTATTAGTTTATCATCATAAAATTTAGTTGGGAGTATTACTTAGCACCAAACGAACATAAGAATGAAAGTTTACCCGTCAGTTTAGAACTGAGACCTTTAGTAGAAATTCCTTAGCCCAGAACTATGTGTCACTATAGAATTTTAAGAGTCAGTGTCAGATCATAATTGACACCTTAGTCCTTTATAGACATCAACTTAGTGGAACCACATTAGCCGAGATCATCCTCTATATCCTAACAACGTATATTGAGTCTCTTTTTATATAAATTATACATTGAACGATGTGTCTAATGTACATGGTTATATATCGGTTAATAGTATCTTTCCACAATTTAATTTCAAATTATTGCTTTGACCTTGCATTCAGTTAGTCCAATTTCAGTATTTATCAGTTGTATGTTTACTACTTGATCATTACATCAGTTTATGTATTTTAGTTCCATGTTTAGTTCAATATCTCATATTTATTATGTTCAGTTTACTAGATTGTGATGCATTTCTCAAATACTTAGTATATTCAAAGTATTGACACATATCTTCTTGCGCTATATTATTTTATAATATAGGTTCAGACGCTCAATATCTATCCCGCGGTTAATATCATTTCGTATCAGTTCAGCTGCAGAGTATGGTGAGTCCTCATCTTTCGAGGACAATCCTTGTATTTGATTCAAATATATATCTTCGAGTTTTAGATAGTTAGAGTTAGCCGAGGGCTTTTCCTAGTAACTCATCTTAGTAGAGGCTTTCAAACAGTCAGGTAGTAAGCTAACCTTACGATTGTTTAGATGAACTCACTATTGGAGTATTACATTCTTATGATTTAGCTTTCTTACCTACCTTAATTTTAGCTTCCGCATAAGTTATCTTTAGTTATTTTTATTTACATCTTAGCATCATGCCAGAGGGTTAGCTTGAGATCACTTGTGGCTCTAAGCTCTGCATACACTCTATCCTCTCTTAACCCTAGTTGTGGAATTTTATTGGGTATGTTATGTTATTGTAGTTATTGTCATTTAATTATTATCCTGATATTTAGAATTTCTAAATTAATTAAAATTACAGTTATTAAATTTTTACTTATTTGTAAAATGTAAGAACTCTTCATCTATTCTATATGAAATTTGTCTAATAAAAAAACTATTAGTGGTGAAAGAAATTAGAAATAAAGCAAAATCGATTATAGTCTGATTTTAAATGTTAAATTGGTAAAATGTAAATTTAAAAATAACAAAGATGAAATAGTAGAAAATAAAATATATCCTAAATGAAATTAAATAGCAAATTTAAATTTGTCATTAGTTCTATTTAGCAATGAACTAATAATGAATTCTAAAAAATTCTAGTAATGAGCAATTTAACGACTGGTTGATGACGACGTCCGTATTCAAGTCTAACTTTTTTTCCTATAGTGTTTGTAATCAAATGAGATATGCACTTTGATCACACATAAAACACGTACACTAATCTAGTATAAATAAAAGGTCGGAACAAAAGTTACTAGTTGCAGGAACAAATTTTTGATACTATAGATCCGTTGCTTCCGTTAAAAACAACCTTTCTATTTTTATAAAATAGAAGTAAAGTTGGTACACACTACTCTCACCAAATCTTACCTAAGAAATTATGTTAGCTATGTTGCTATTGTAGTACATTTAAAAGAAAGGATGAAATGAATGCTAGTTATTTTCTGGCACCAATAACTTTACCTATCAAAATTTAAGTAGGACCACCAACTTACAAAATTTTCACTCACTTTATTGTGTATTAAACCACATTCTTGACCGATTTAGTGTTTTCTTATAATAATTTTTTTTTATGATTTTGCAAGTATTTTAATTCTTCATTCAAGATCTGGCAAAAAATTGAGACCTAAATTGTGTTTTACATCATTCTAATTATAGAAAAATAGTTTTGGTAGGAGTTTGATCGTGTTTTATTATGAAATTTGAAAAATAACATACTTTATTTTCAAAGTAAAAAAATGATATTTGAAAATTAAAGTTATATAGTTTGATCAATGAATATAAACTTTTAGAGTTGTATTTTTATGACTAATTCGGAATGAAAAAAGTGAAAATATATATTAATTACTTTTCAAATTTTTGAAAATTACGAAATTCAACTCAAAAATTGTATGACTAAACATGTTTTCGAAGTTCAACTTAAAAAAAAATAAAAAAATTTCACCATCAAATACGGATTAGAACTGGTGTGGTGTGTATATAAGATGAGAAACATGAGGGCAGACAAAAAGGTTTAAAAAAGTTAGTCTAGACAGATAGAGTGCAGTAGAAAATAGAGAGAGAGAGTAAGAGGAGTAGCTGTGCAGCAAAAGAAAGGAAGGTGGAGGGTCTCTGTTTTCAGTTTCCAGTCTGTTGATCCATCAATCATGTTACTACTTCATTCTTCCAACTCATTTTCTTCATTAGGTAAAATGGCAACTCTCTCATATCCACACTTTTCTGTTGCAAAATGATTAGGGTTTGTGATCTCTAGGTAAATGTCTTTTTGCTCATTCTCTCTGATTTCAAAATTTGCTTTTCTTTTGTTTTGACTTGACTGGAATTCAATTTACTGGTAACCAGATCTATGATTTTATTGCTAATTGACAACTTAAATCTCTCTGCATTTGACCCTGTTCATCATTTTAGTCATTTAATTGTGAATTCTAGTATATATTTGGTGCTTTTATCTGGAATTAACTTATTAGAAGCTATACTTTTGTGGTTGATCTGTATGTGGGAATAAATGATGTTCTAAAGTGGATCAGTTTGTTTGATGTGTTTTTTTTTTAACAATGATGGAGTATTTACTGTTGTCTAAACTCTTAAACAGTATTTCTATTGAAATAGGTACAAGATACGGTGAGCTAAAGTGAATTTTAGAGCCTGTTTTCGTGCATTGTCATTGGGAATTTCCTGATAGTTAGGTTGGCGTTATGGGTTCTCGATTCCCGTCTCATCAGTTGAGTAGTGGACTTTATGTATCTGGTCGGCCTGAGCAGCCGAAAGAAAAGACCCCCACTATGAGCTCAGTTGCCATGCCTTATACTGGAGGGGATATTAAAAAGTCTGGAGAACTTGGAAAGATGTTTGTTACCCCAGCGGATGGCTCGAGGTCGCGGAAATCTGGACCGATCAACAGCAATGCGCCGTTGAGAACAGGGTCGTTTAGTGGTGCTACTTCTCATTCAGGTCAACTTAATTCAGGCAATCGTATGACTTCTGGTGGTGCTCCTGGATATGTTTCTATGAAAAAGACCAACTC
>JAJOOR010003591.1:0-67010 GCA_036250505.1 Solanum acaule | reverse complement strand
TGCGTATTCTTCTTTATTCATTTATAAATTGTGTTGTAGTTTATATTCTAAGTTTTCTATTTGTATTTGTAGATATAAAATAGTTTTTCTTTGTGCTATTATAGATTTTTTACAAATTCCTGCAAATATATTACTGTTAAGTCTATTTTGCCTATGTCTCAATTTTTGTCTTTTTACTATAATTATTTCAGTAAGTTTTTGTCTATATTCGTTATTCTCGTTATTCATTGTATCTTTAAATATTGAATATACTTATATTCTTCATTGTATCTTTAAATATTGTATATACTTATATTCTATTTTAGATATATTATCTATTAATTGATCTAATTTATCATTATCAGCTTTTGTGGTATTGAGTTGTTTATATTCTGAATATAATTTATTTAATTTTCTTCTTATTTTTCTTAACTTTCTACTAGTATGTTTCTTTTTATATTTCTTTTCATCCATAGCTCTGATACCATTTTTTTGGGGTGCGGAATTCATGGTAAAATGTAATAATACTTATTGTAATATTCTGCTGATAGTGGTATGCTAAAGATAAAGTCAGGAGTATTCAAGCTAAGCTTTTATCAGCTTAGAGTAGACAGAAAAAGTATGCGGACCATAAGGTAAGAGTCATGGCATTTCAGACTGGTGAGAATGTTCTTCTAAAAGTATCACCCATAAAAGGGGTGATGAGATTTGGCAAGAAGGGCAAGCTTAGTCCTCGTTACATTAGTCCGTTTGAGATTCTTGACTGTGTAGGACCAATAGCATATAAATTGGCTTTACCACCTAGCTTATCGGGAGTTCATCCAGTATTTCATGTGTCCATGTTGAAGAGATATCATGGTGACGGGGATTACATCATAAAATGGGACTCAATATTACTAGACAAAGACCTTCAGTATGAGGAGAAACCGGTTACAATTCTTGATCGTGATGTCTGAAAGCTGAAAACCAAAGAGATTAAGTCCTTGAAAATTCAATGGAAGCATCGTCCAGTTGAGGAAACAACTTGGGAAACTGAGAAGGACATGCAAGACAAGTATCCCAGTTGTTCGTCGATTCAAGTACTAGTCCATTCTTCTTTAGTCTATTTTTCCTAAGTTTGTCACTCGAGGACGAGTGATGGGTAAATTAGTATCTATTATAACAACTTGTTCCCGTCGTTATAGAAAATCCAACTGGGAAAAATTTTTGGGCCAGAAAACCTTTTCGTAGTAACATGAGAATTCCTAACCTAGTCCAGATTTGGATGAAATCGGAGTCAGTGAGGTCTAGGGAAATTTAGTAACAAATGAGAGACCTAATAATGAATTTGATCGCATGAGTGGATAGCTAAGATGTTAAGGAACCTGTACAACTTTACAGAATCGAATTTGGGTGGGTAGAACTCCCGAAATTGATCTTAGCGTGAAAGGGTAGTTTCTGAGTATCATGGGATGAAGGTGTGTTGTGAAATGGGGGTTTGAAACTCTTAAATTAGCTCTTTTTTTCCATGCAAGCCGCTAGGGCGGGATTATTCTCGCTAGGGCAGGGCCGCTGTGGCGGGACTGGGGCCGCCATAGTGGGACAGTCGCGAATTAAGTCGGAAATAAATCCCAAAAACGTCATTATTCTGCAATTTCGTTCTTAAGAGTTAGGAGATGAACTAGGGAGACTTCTTCACAGTTTTTCACCATTCTTGAAGCTAAAGGTAAGGTCTTTACTCCCCGAATCCATTTTTTGATCCGTAGAATGTTAATTCATGGGTAATTATTATTGGGGGAAGGTTTTGGAACTATTTTGGATGGTGGTAAAAATCCCTAGCTGTATATTAGGATCATGGGTTTGGCCTAGGGTTGATGATTTTGATTGTAATCTAGGTAATTAGGTCTCCTTTACTTATCTTCGTGCTATATTGATTGTTTGTAGACCAAGAACAAGCAGAAAGAATCCGGAAAGGGAAGAATCAAGTTTCTTAGGAGGGTTCAAGCTTTGTTCGAGGTAGGTGATGGTTGTGATTTCATGTTGGTGTGATGTATGTTAGTAATTACTCCATTTTAATGCATGTATGTATGTGAAGGTTGCATTATTGATCACACTAATCGCAACTGAGTATGAATGAATGATTGTATGCCATGAACCAAAACTTGATTGTATGATTTTTGAGAATGTACATTGTGATTGTGATTGTGGCTTGTTGAATGGATCAGGTGTTACGTACCAACACACTAACTTGGATCGGGTGCCACATTCTGATGCATTTATAGGATCAGGTGTCACTTCTGGCACACTAACTTGGATTGGGTACCACGTACCGGTACACTAACAGTTTGGGTGTGGGTTCCATGAGAGGACCATTGACTTGCCATATTGACCTATTATTGAGAATGTGGAATTTTCGTGGATCCTAAAATGATGACTTATATTGTATATATTTGGTATATGCCTATTTTATTATGTTGTGATTACTTGTATATGTTTTACTTATTAATATAGTTGTGTGATCCTACTAGTACAGTGTGATTGTGTACTGATACTGCACTTGCTCTTTCTTTGTTGAGTACAGGGCATCTTCAGGCGGCTACTGATAGACCTCGTTTAGAAGACCAGTGATTGATTCGAATTCAAGGGTGAACCAGTTCTTCCAGGCTACCATGAGTTCTCCTTTTGCTCAGTCCTTCTTATTCGTACTTAGATTAGTACTTTAGATATTCATATGTTTAATTGGGTTGTACCCATTTTCTTTAGACTTATGGTTCCTTGTTTGAGTTTTGGTACATTGAATTTCAGGTTCTAAGGGTTTTTCTTCCACATTAATTGGTTAATTTTATTTGAACCTTTGGAGTTTATGGGAACTCTATTTGATTCTTGCATTTAAACCTGCTTTTGTATCTTTAACTGCATAGTTTTTGCTTAAGTTGTTTAGTTTGGGTTGTAGTAATGGTTCTCCCACCAGAGATTTAGTGTGGATGCCAATCACGACGGTTTAGGTCATGACATAACCCTGGTCTACAAGGAGCACGATCTTTTCTTGCATATCATTAGAATTGATTTTTGTTTCGAATTAGACAACCATAAATACCATGCTTGGTTATGGAGTAATTTCCCTAGATAGTCACCATGTTTGAGAAATTACCTAATAATATCACTTATGTTTGTTTTAGGACTACAATATCACCTAACTTTGCATATTTTCCTCAAATTATACTTGACATATAAAAAACATTATTCTCTCTCCTATTGAGATGTCATGTCACATTATTCTTTTTTTTTATTAAAAAATTAACTTTTTAAAATAACTCAAATGTTATATTCAGTAAAAAAAATCTTGATTATTTATCATTTTTAGTTTTTTACTTAAGCATATTAAGTGATAGACATTTTTTATTCTATTATTATATGTAACATTAATTATTTTTCTAAAATCATTTCTCAATTCATTCATTCATTAATTTTTTAAAGAATATGCAAAGTGCACACTTTTAATGGAATATCATATAACATTACTTTTTTTAATACTAATTTTTTAATTTTTTAAAATTGGGAAATTTAGTTTCTACTCCTTCAGTCCATCTTTACATCTTTACTCGTTCAGTTTTAATTTGACATATCTTTTAAGGAATAATAAAGATAATTTTACTATATCAATCTTTGAAATTAATAAATTTTATATTTTAAAAAATGCATTGGCAAATGACTATAATTAATAATAACAGTGAATTAGGAATCAAGTAATAAATTATCACTTGATTTTCTAAAATAAAGAAGTAACAAATGAATAATTATTTATAATGTAAAAAATAAATAAAAATGGACAGAGGGAATAGTTGCTAGAAAAAAATCCGTAAAAAGAGTTAGTTGATATAATACTTTTGATTTTTTTATGAGTACGTGAAAGTTGTTCTCTAACATCACTTTTTTTCTCTCTTTTTTTGTTCACTTTTACTTGTTTTTAATGTTTACCTTGCGCATTCTATAAGAACTAAAAGAAAGAATGATTTGAAAAATGATTTAGAATAAATAGTGTTAATCATAATAACAGAAAATAAATATGAGTTTCTTTAAAAATATTCATTTTTTGTTATATAATTATTATTTTTACTGAGTATATCATATGTGTTGATTTAAAAAGTTGTTTTAAAAAAAAAAGAATTATTAGTAAAAAGGGAATAATATGACATGGCATTCATTAGGAGAGAGAAAAGATGTTTTTTGTATGAAGTATATTTTGAGGAAAATATGTGAAGTTGAATGATATTATAGTCCTAAAACAAACAAAAGTGATATTATTAGGTAATTTCCCAAACATGGGTGACTATCTAGAGAAATTACTCTTGGTTATGAAACAAGATGAAAAATAAATGCTCAACAATTGATTATATTATTTATTATTGCTCAACAATGTAGTTAGACATTTAGCTGGGGTAGGGGATTAGAGGTCAAAAGATCATGATCATAATACCAATTTGTAATCAGTGATTTGATAAACTTATGAAATCTATGAAATTGATGTGATGCTTGAATTCTTAGTATGTTTGCGGCCCTGTAATTGTCTCAGTCATTGTTTTAACACTGAAATTGAAGTTGATCATTGTTACTTATTTTTTATTCTTAAATATTTACATTTATAGCTATAAATAAAATTCAAAATGTTGAGATACACTTGCATTAAATTGTGGAGTTAGTCTAATTAAATATAGATTAATCATAAGTCTTTCGGGTTCGACAACCCAGCTTTTTTAGAGCCACTATATTAGTTGTGCGACCGTATACATTTGTGTGTGCATTTGGAAGCAATATTATTCCTATAATACATGTATTACTTGTCATGCCAATTTATTTGTTGTCTACAATTCAACCCCAAGGGCGTTCTGTTACAGATCGAGAAGATTCTGGTAAATTTATTTTGAAGAGAATATGCAAACGGTAATTCCAGGTATCACAAGGTTTCATGGGCAAAGATGTGTCACCAATATGAGGGATGTTGACAACCAATTTTTCCCCTTCTTTCTTCTAATTTATTTCGCTGAGGTTCTAAATTATTAATACTTTATAGTTTACTACAATTTTTAGTTTATTACTATTGATACCTTCATTATCTATTACATGCTATTATTACTATTACTTTAACTTTTATTATATTTTATGATTATCATCCTTTTATTTTTTATTTTTTAAAATTACAGTTTTTTTATGAACATTACTTCTATTACTTATTGTAACTTTCTTTAAAATATTTTTTGTTACTTTACTTCAAGTTTCTTACTTACTAAACCTTTTATATGTGTGTGTATACCTTAAAAGCATGAACTCCTAACTTAAATGTTAAATTATTATAATATCCTAACTTAGGTTGTGACTTTTTCGATGAGTTGTGACTTTTCTGATAAGTTGTGACTTTTTTCAAAGGGTTGTGATTTTTCGATGAGTTGTGCATTTTCCAAAGAGTTGTGACTTTTTCAATAAGTTGTGACTTTTCCAAAGTGTTGTGACTTCTCGAAAAGGTCGTGATTTTTCAGATAAGACACAAAAAAACATTTGCTCATACTACCCTTTGTTGACTATAAATGGAGGAACTTCCTCTCATTTTCCAACCACAATTTTTTCTAATCTTTTGCTTTTCTTCTTCTTGCATTTTAAAATTTTTTGTGTGATTTATTGTCGTTGAGTGAGTTCGAAGTTTAGCGGAATATGAGGTACCACTATTATGATGAAGTAAGTCGTTCTATCCTAAGAGGGTATATTCCATAACCTCAAGTACTTGAGGAAAATAATATGATTTTGATGATATAATATTTATTTTTTTGCTTAATATATACATTAGTATGTACTGTTCTAATATATTAAGTTAACATGATGTGGTGTAAATTCATTTGTTTTTGTTAACAATTTCTCTTGTGATGTAGATATATGTTTCTGGATATCTTTTTTCAAAATTTAGAGAATTGTCACGATTTGTTTTTGATATTCAAGACAAAAAAAAATGACTTTATTTATCAATGTTACTTATGTGATTTAGACTCTCGGGAAGTTTTCTTCAAAATAGTTATTGCTATATAAACATTGCCTTTTTGTTTTACTTATTTACTATCTCTTAATATTTCAGTATTTTAGACGAAGAAAAGTTCATATGACTTGTAATAACGTCAGTTGAAGTTTGCATTAGTTTAATTTTTATTATTTATTGAATAGCTAATTTTATGAGATATATATTTTCATTAATGTAAATATATATTTATATATGGGTAGGTATTTGTATTTAAATTAAACCATTATATATGTCACAAATGTATTATCAAGTTAACGAGATCTTCTAACTTCAAAATATATTATTTTAAAATATTCCGATTTATTTTTGTAAAAAAAAAAAAACAAAACTCACAACAAATGTGAAAATATATGAATATATAAAATGTAGTTGTTCTTTTCACATGTTCATATTACATCCAAATAATTTAACATAGAATACACATGCAAAGTACATCTGGTTAGATGACAAGAAAAATATAAAACAAATATTATCTATAAGGTAATATTAGTGAGATAAGACTAATTACATCATTAAACCTCATCAAATTGAAATAAATATATACATAATTGCATTTAACTAATAAAAATTTTCATTGACCATCTTCATAGGTATGCATGAATAAGAGATATATATGACGATCCACATTGAACATTCACAAAAGAATCTGCAATATTATTTTTTGCTAAGCTTATTATTCAAATCTTCGCTTAAATAAGCAATACTATTTACTATAACATATACTTTTTAAATTTGTAATCACGTGCAACACACGTGTCAGAAAACTCAAAAGAATTAATTTAAAGTAGGAAAAGGCCATTGATCATTCAGCCATCTATAGTCCAAGTTGAACTCTTAATCAATCCCATTTATTCTAGCCTATCTCGGCCCATTTTCACCCAAAATACAGCAGCCCAAAGTTCCTCTTAGAATAACTTAGTGTCATACGTAAAGGCTAGAGTTTTTCTTTTCAAATGGCGCCTCTTTCCATTTTGGAGGAAGAAACATCATCTCTCCTCGCCATGGACAGATTTTGTTTCTCGATTTTCGTGCAAAACCATCAGCTGCACACTCATTTTCTCTCCCTATCTCATTCAAGACAAAATTTCAAACTCCTTTGGATGAAACCAGCTTTAGTATGTCATTTTTGCGCAAAGAGGTATGCTTTTTAGACCCATCTCCATCTCTTTTGCTTAGATCTAACCAAATCATGTGATGCTTGACAAAAACTACAACGTTCAAATTTCGAACGGATACTTTTCGCCCAAAGTTAAACCTTAAAGACTAAAGTTTTTTCTATAAAAATAGGTCGGGTTGGCCATTGACGGGGATGGTCTTTGTTTCCTTAAAAAAATCATCGCGACAAGTTTGAACATTCAAGATTTTCCATTGTTTCTCACTACTGAAACTACTTTCTCAAAGGATTCTGAACTACCTTTATTCTTAACATTGTGAATTCAATATTATTTGTAAGGGAGTAGATTTGAGGCTTCCAACAACCCTAGTTTACTACCCCACAAACGTTAATCTCGATCCCCTTTCCTTGTTATATTTTACTCTTATGTTTAGTATGCTTGTATTGATTTAGGAATTCATATTAGTTTCTGTTATTCTGTACAAATATGTAAACGATTATATATAGTTCAAACCTTATGTTCTTACTTTATATGTACATGAATCAATTTCCAGTATCTAAACTTTACTTCAACAATTTTGTTTTGTTGTTTCTTTTACTTTCTGTTTAACATGACCATAATTGGAATAAGAATTATTTTTCTGTAGATATTATATTGTCAACATACTATCAATCACTAACTTTGAGATTTGTTTAGAATACTTATGTTGAGAATAACTATCTTAAAACTTGTTTCTGAGAGTATGAATTTGTATAAGTTTGATAATTGTTAATGTAATAATAATGAAAAAGAAGTGTCTTGAGTTTATAAGTATGTTAACTTCATAATTTATTTATTATCTAGCTCTCATGTTTGCTCGAGAGCAATCATTGTCTAATCATTTTTATCTATTTTGCATGAACGCCGGAGCCAAAGAGTCTCACTATGAAACTCAACAACACCATTGTCACGTGGGGCTTGCATATACCAAGCATGGATCGACCACTCATATTTTTTTGATATAACATCTACTCATTTTTTTCTATTTCCATAGACCTATCTGGAAAAAATTAGACATTGTAGCTAATTAGCTGTCTAGCCTATTGCTTATCGCTATGCTTGTTTATTTGTTTGGCTTGTTGTGATGTTTCTAGAATCTGCACAAAATGGGTGTTTGTTTGAATGACTTAGTAATTTACATCTAGTCGTTAGTTTAAAATCAATATGATTAGGTTCACAATTTTATACAAGACCAACCATTTTGAATAAAAGTTGTTAAACTTTATGGCTTTAAAATCCTTTAAAACAAGTCAGATTTTTCTCAACAACAAAAGAAGAGAAAAGCAACTAACTTATATTTTTTAAGCCTAACTAGCAGATAATTAATTTGGGAATTACCAAAATATTATACACTATTTTGATCTGATCAAAATGGGGCACAACAGCTTGACAACTCCACTGAAAACTTTTTAGGTTCTAACCATTTCTACAAAAGAAGACCCAAATTATGGGGGTTTTATTATGGAGGGTAATATAACCTCAGTAATTTACATTAAATTGTGGAGGTTTGATTAACCCCTCCAATTTATTTTGTCAATTTACGGGATCGCTAACTGCCGCAACCTTCAAAACTAAAATTTCGTAAAATTAACATTATGACTTTTTCTATGTCATTTGTCTTAGCTTTTTAGTGATTTCCCTCATTTTTCCCCAAATTCATTTCTCATTCTTTCCCTTCTCTAACAGAGCAGGAATCGACAGTTCAGATCAATAATAGGTGTTGTCGGTCTGACGTTGTGGTTTCAATCTCGCGACAAGATATAGTAAGATCCGGTGGTGTTGAAAAATGCGGCACTATTATTGGTGGCGGAACTCAATTGAAAAATACTTTTGTTTTCCATGTCGGAAAACATCAATAGTTGTTAATGAGTTTTTGCTTAATTGTTGAAGTGGAGATGGAGAAGAGTCCAGAATTAGACGATTTTGATTTCTAAAAGTTACGATTTTCTGGTTTAAGGTAGGATCATATTTCTCACATGTTATAGTCTTGCTCATTCTTTGATTTTTCTTTTCAAATTGTAACTAAACATTCATCTTGCATGTTGATTTAAAAATTGTTTTTCGTAGTTAGATTTGTATTTTTACTTACCGCTACTGCTGAAATTAAGATTCGTTCATCCTTCCACCACCACAGCTTCTTTTTCCTCCTTCAGGTAAACATTTGAGCCCTTCGTTTATCAAGGATTTGAAGTTTATCTTTACGTGTACTTTGTGTTAGCCATTAATATGTAACACTGTCAATTAGCATTGGTGACATTATTTTTCAAATAGTATATCTATGGTTATAAATGTTGTGTTTACAATTGATAGGTTTTATTGTGTAGTATCACATGTATGAAAAAAATAGAAAGAATAAAACACTAAAAATTATAATCTTAATTCAGTTAGGGTTCTTATTATCTTGTTTCCAAGTGATTATTAAGCTAATGTATCATTTATAATTGTTTTGATTTAGTAACTTAGAGATTGTATTTGCTTCCAAGTGATTATTTTGATAATGTATTATCTCAACTCTTGCCAAAACTATATTGGTCAAAAAAGATGGTGAGACATCTGATTGTTAAGAGTGTACGCCCTCCTTGTCTTTTTTGTGAGTGCAAAGAAAAAGCCGAGTAGAAAATATCAACAAATCTCGCTGGGAATAGAAGTCGATAAAAGCAACCTGAAACTCCGGGAGTAGAATAAGATTGGTGGCTATTGGAAGCTAAGCACTCTCCATGTCATTACAAGCCAACAGCGGCAGCAGCTAAAACAGTGTGTTGAAATCATTGGAAGAAAGGTCACAGAAAAAGGCGGAGAATTTTGGTGGTTATTGACATGTTGCTTCGTATTGCTTCCTCATGTGTTCGACAATCACGTCGATTATATAAATGGTGTTGTTGTCATTTGTATATTAAATAGCATATAAAGGTGAGCACATTGTTCAATTTTCTTTTCCTTTTTATGTTCACGTAAATTCTTACGCCTCTTACCTATTCGAAAGTGTTTAACTAGTGCTCTACTTTCTTGCAGAAAGGTTCCAAGGGAAGATGCATTTAGGACTATTTTTGGTTTGTGTAAGTCACTAAAGTAAAACATGTCATGTTATGAGAACATTAATTGTTTTAGTAGTTATCATGTTAATTACATCTCGTCTCAATCTTAAACAAGATATATGTAACGACCCAAACCGTCGTTATGCAGGAGAAACAAACTTTGGGATATTTTGGGCCACTGTCCCGCCAGAGCGGGGTAGTTGCCACTAGGGCGGTAGCGCCAGGGCGGGATAAGTTGGCGCTAGAGCGGGATAGGTGAGATAGAACATAAATTACAAGAAATTATATTTTTTCCATCTTCCTAAAATACCTAAACAAGTCTTAAAACACCCTAGAAACATCAGAAAAGTTACTCTAAGCTTGGGAAGGAAAGAGAACAAGATTTCTAGAGTAAGGATTGTGATATCTTGAGGATTCTTCCGTCACAAAATTTGGAAAACCGGAATCGAAGTCTAAACCTCCGTGCAACTGGTTGGCGCCCAGGTAGGCTAGGTTTTATGAATTTAGTAGTTTAAATCTGTACTTACCATGTAATATTTGTAAATCAATGGTAGGACTTATGCATAGACCTTCGTGCACCGAATGATTTATGATTCAAAACCCTAGAAAGAAACCTTAGACGATGAATTAAGGTTGAGTATGGCTGAATTAGGGTTTGTATGAGGCGTGTTGATGAATAATCCTTAGGTGATGGTGGTGATCCTATGATTGTGTGAAGTATGTTGTTCTTGCTTGATTATGATACCTATATGTATATGAATGAATCATTATTGATCACACTTGTTGTATATGAGATAGAAGAATTATGATTGCCATGAAATCATGATTTAAATGTATGATCTTGAGGATATACTTGTGATTGTGATTGTGATTGTGGTGTGATGGATCGGTTGCCACGTTCCAGCATAACTAACTTGGATCGGCTGCCACGTTCCGACATAACTAACTTGGATCAGTCGCCACGTTTTGGTATAACTATGGGATCGATTACCACATTCCAGCATAATTTATTGGATCGGACACCATGTACCAGTATGCTAACTGTTTGGATGTGGGTTCCATGAGAGGACCATTGAATTGGGTTATGTGAGAGGACCATTCAATTGTGTTATGTATATACTTATGATGATTACGATCATATCTAATGATGATTGATATTGGAAGAATGTATGTTGCTCTAAATTGATAACCAATGTGTATTATTGATAATGTGGCACATGTTCGATATATGCCTGTGATTATAATGTTGTTGGACTAGCTTATATTGCACTTAGTGGACATATTTTATGACGGTTTATATTTGATAGTCCTTGTCTTAAGCGAACTTGTTAGATATGGTGGGAGAGTAAAGTGTTCAAGAGGCGAGTAATAGATAGTAAGGGTTATTCGTCTGTTTTAATGGCGAGGAGTAGAGGTAGCGTGTGTGATGAAATATGCTTAGGTGGATTGCACCTTGGGGGAAAGAGATTGGGTTTAGCGCTAAGGGAGCTTGATATAATGTATTATGTGACTATGGTTGGGTAATGTGACGAAGAAGTAGGGATATGGCGTGAACGGTTAGTTGAAATGTTGGTGGTTGTGTTTGGGATTTTCTTAATGAGTTAGAACGGTTAGGCTATGATCAAGAACTTGGTAAGTAGGTTGACTGAGAAAGTGGTTAGTAATCAGAATACTAGTGTAATTTGGACGTATTTTAATAGAGGGTAAAGGTGGAGAAGCGAGTGGTTTAATTCATGATCTTACTAGTTGATTTCTTATGTTATGTGGTGGGCGTCGGGCTGACCGATGATGCCTACCAGTACACATTTTTTGTACTGATACTACTCTTGCTATGTCTTTGTCATAGTCTGGATGCACTATTGGTGACGTTTCATTAGGTGAAGGCGAAGAAAGTCTCCAGCAACTTCTATTCTTCCTTCCGCAGGTGTGAGCTGTGTCTTTTATTTATTTGTCCAGTTGTACTCTTAGTAGCTCTTATACCTGTTTAGACTAGATCCATGGGAGTTGTTAATTTACTTTACAAGTTTTAACTAAATGGGTGTTTAAGGTTAGTTTATATACAACATACTTTTATACTTATCTCTGTTTTCTTTAATTTTTCCTCATGTTTTAATTATTGGGATATGAGGGTTCTCCTACTTAGGTGTTAGGGTAGGTGTCCGCACAGCCCGGTGGGTTGGGTCATGACAAATTGGTACCAGAGCCTAGGTTATCGATCTCCCGTACAAAGGCAAAATGTGGACTAGACTCCTGCGGATTGGTGTGTTGACGTCCACATCTAATCTTCAGGAAGCTAGGAAGCATTCTTGGAATTTGTTCCACTTATTCTCTCCTTTCGTGCAAAGTGTCGCTTGTGGTATGAATTGGGTCCAATTGGTATCTCCCGATTTCAGCTGTTATCTCAACAGAGTGAACCAGAAGTCGTGGTCACGACTGAAGGAACACAAGCAAGGTAAATTGGTACTGGGAAGGTTCCAATTGGTATCTAGCCCTAGGGGTGGTGTAAATGCATGGATGATCAGTAATGGCCATCCATGGAGCGAAGTAACTAATTAAAAATTCGGGCTTGTCTTGAGTTGCTACTTGAATGTGTGAGTGTGTACTTCTTGTTTCCTGAATTTACTGTGAAGGTGAAATTGTAATTGCTTGAATATGATGAGGTGATTATGTGTACTATAATGTGTGCTTGAACCTTGAATATGTGCACTGTGTTGGATAGTTGATTGAAGTTATAAAAGTTGTAAATGCTTGAGTGTCGTGAAACTCATTGCAAAAAAAAATTCATAACTAAGCTGGTGCGAGGGTCTAGCTAATTTACGAGGTGATTCGTAAAATAGAATCTGGACGTGCGTTGCAACCAATTAATAATCGTGTGAATGTCTGGGTGTATCCTGGGATGTGTGGGTGTAACGTTGAATTAATGAGAATTAGTGGTATGTCGTGTCATTTAGATTGATTCGGAGTAGTTAATGATTTTCCTAGCTTGGAGATTTATCTTAGATTGTTTGGTTAATCTAGGAACCTTGGGGAAATCTTAGAAAAATGAAAAGAACCCAGAAATTATTAGCCTGGGTTTTGGTCTCGTCTAAACCGCTGGGGCGGAATTATTCCCGCCATAGCGACACCGCCAGAGCGGGATTATTCCCGCCATAGCGACACTGCCTGAGAGGGATTTTTCCCACCAGAGCAGGACATGGTGAGGTAGAACCTCAACCAGCCTCCCCTGTTTTTCCTAACTTCAAAATGTCAACCCAAATGGGATCCGAACAAATCCCTACAATCCTTTCAGTGTTCAGCAAATTAGAGAATATATTTAAAACTTAGAAATTCACCATTTACTATGGAAAAGAAGGAAATCAAGCATCCATGTGCTTACAAAACATAAGAGTGTCGAAAAGATAGAAACAAGTGGTCTTAAATTTACAAAGCCAAGAGGGTGAAACAATAGTCAAATCAGGAACTCTCAGACTGGGTGGTGTCCACGTCAGAGTCAAGGTCCTCTGGGGGTATCACGCCATCCCAGGCCTCATTCAGCATAGGGAACTGCGTGTAGTCCTTCGAATCAAGCTAAGGAATCTAATTTCCAGGGGCAACACAAGTAAAGATGGCCTTAATAGTCTTCCACATCTTGCCCTCAGGCAATCCCTCTCCACACCCTTCCTCCTCTCCTGGCGCAGCTGGCAACGGAGCATCTCGACCTCTAGGGCAATGCTGGGTGGAACTGGAGTAAAGTCGTCATAGGCACTCTCTATCCTCTTTCGAACAGCCTCCAAATCCTCTTCGACCCGTGCACCTGAGAGTGGGTCATCGTCGTCTCAATTCACGGCTGCCTTACTGCTGCTAGCCCTGCCCGTCCTCCTCCTCTTGATCCTAGAAGTAGAACATGTCCAAACCAAAAAAGGGTGAAGGGGGAATCCATAGAAAGTACCTCATCAGCATCAAAGAGTGGCACTCCCGCCCGCTTGCACAGGCAGTTATAAGACCAGGAAGAAAAAATGCCTTTTTGTTGCCTCGATAAAACATCTTCCATTCTGAGATGATCTGCACCCCCACAATTAGTTGGACACCATGTATGGCGCACGCCACCACCAAGGCTCGGGAAAAGGTCACGTCGGTGCGGTTGCTCGACGGGCGGATCCTCCTAGTGACCAAATGTAACCACCTCTTAGCATCGGGTGACCAATCCATGCTAGTAATACCCTCAACAGTAGCCAAGTGAACCTGATCCCAACACGTAGTCTCAACAGGAGTGTCTCTCAGCCACTCCACATCCATCTCTCTTAGCATGGCCTCGTATTCATGATTCGAGGCCTCCGGTACCTCTAGGACCTCATTGATAGCATAGCGTTCAAAGGAATGTCAACTCCCCTGATGTGGATAACGGGGTGAGGGTCGTCCCATCACATAGTAGGCAGGTTGGCGTAGAACTCCCTCACCCAAGTAGAGCGTGCATTTGGGGGAGCCTAAGTCAGTGGAACCCACCCGAACTCTACCAGATGAGCATAGATGGCAGGTTCCTTCTCCTCTAACATGTGCAGCACGGAACCTCTCTCACAACAGAACCCCGTGTTACGGTGGTC
Source organism: Solanum acaule (assembly GCA_036250505.1). Taxonomy (NCBI): domain Eukaryota; kingdom Viridiplantae; phylum Streptophyta; class Magnoliopsida; order Solanales; family Solanaceae; genus Solanum; species Solanum acaule. The sequence continues at coordinate 52,219 of JAJOOR010003591.1, read as the reverse complement.
ATGATGTCTTTCCCAACTTGCGACATCGGGAAACCGGATGAAAGGTAAGTGTTCATCGTTTTGTCCTGCCATTTAGAGAGCCTGCAATAAGTTGAGTATAAGTTAGAACGTGATAGTATAGTCGGAGTAAGGCTAAATGTTTAGAATGAAGAAAAGAAAAGTTATGTGTTAAGGGGCAGGCCACTGCCTGGCATATCCCGCCACAGCGGCCATAATCCCCCCATAGCGGGATTATGAAGGTCGTCATAGCGAGATGAAGTCCGTTAGAGCGGCCTTCATCTGGGACGAACACCAGGCGCGTCAATGGCTCCTTTTCATCCTAAAACCCCCATTTTAGACAGAATTTCAGCAGATCAGAGTTATTTAACTACCCTAGAACATAAATAAGTAAGTATTTCAGCAATATAACTCCTAAATGAGGCCTAAATCGGAGTTTTACACCAAGAGACCCTTAAACTTTTCCCCACCCATTTTTGTATCGATTTAACCATGTTTATACAAAATCCTTACGCCCAGAATGTTGTGGAGACGTTGGGGACGTAAAGAAAGTGCCCATGCTACGTTTTTTCTAACAAATCAGGCAACCTAGTTCAATTTCAAAACTACCCCACCAACCGTCTATTTATGATCAGTTAATCGTCATGTAGTTATTATTAATCAAGCAATGAAGTAAAGAGCGAAGGAAAGAAAAAAATTACCTTAATTAGGACGATCGGAGTGAAGTAAGTAGAGAGTGTTTTGAAGGTTTGGGGTGAGTTTGGGGAGAAATGAAGAAATGATCTTCTTCCCCCCCCCCCCCCTTTACAGCACCCGATCTCCCGCCTCAGCGGGAGTTCTCTCGCTACAGTGGGATAGCTCCCTCCCTGGCGGGATAGACTATGTAGTTTAAACGCTTTCATTTCTTTGTGTGTTGTCTCAATATTCTTCTGGTCTTTGGTTATAGTACCTTACTTGTATCAACTAGTTGAGAAGTCACCATTTGTTGTCGTGGTTCCGTGATGGCCCTATTCATTAGTTGGGTTGAGTACTCAGAAATAGGTGTGTAAATGTCTGTGCACTAGCCGTTTGGGGATGAGCAAAGGGTAAATTAGTATCTATAGTAACAACCCGAACCGTCGCTATGCAGGAGAAACAAAATTCAGGAAATTTTGGGCCACTGTCCCGCCAGAGCGGGGTAGTTGCTGCTAGGGCGGCGGCGCCAGCGTGGGATAAGTTGGCACCAAAGCGGGATAGATGAGACAGAACGTAAATTACAAGAAATCCTATTTTCTCCATCTTTCTAAAACACCTAAACAAGTCATAAAACACCCTAGAAACATCAGAAAAGTTGCTCTAAGCTTGAGAAGGAAGGAGAAGAACATTTCTAGCATAAGGATGGTGATATCTTGCGGATTCTTGGCCAAATTCACCGTCACGAAGTCCAGAAAACCAAAATCGAAGTCAAAAACTTCGTGCAATTGCTTGGTGCCCAGGTAGGCTAGGTTTTATGAATTTAGTAGTTTAAATCTGTACTTACCATGTAATATTTGTAAATCAATGGTAGGACTAATGTGTAGACCTTCGTACACCAAATGATTTATGATTCAAAACCCTAGAAAGAAGCCTTAGACGATGAATTAGGGCTGAGTATGGCTGAATTAGGGTTTGTATGAGGCGTGTTGATGAATAATCCTTAGGTGATGGTGGTGATTCTATGATTATGTGAAATATGTAGTTCTTGCTTGATTATGATACATATATGTATATGAATGATGCATTATTGATCACACTTGTTGTATATGAGATAGATGAATTATGATTGCCATGAAATCATGACTTAAATGGATCGGTTGCCACGTTCCAGCATAACTAACTTGGATCGGCTGCCACGTTCCGACATAACTAACTTGGATCAGTCGCCACGTTTTGGTATAACTATGGGATCGATTACCACATTCCAGCATAATTTATTGGATCGGACACCATGTACCGATATGCTAACTGTTTGGATGTGGGTTCCATGAGAGGACCATTGAATTGGGTTATGTGAGAGGACCATTCAATTGTGTTATGTATATACTTATGATGATTACGATCATATCTAATGATGATTGATATTGGAAGAATGTATGTTGCTCTAAATTGATAACCAATGTGTATTATTGATAATGTGGCACATGTTCGATATATGCCTGTGATTATAATGTTGTTGGACTAGCTTATATTGCACTTAGTGGACATATTTTATGACGGTTTATATTTGATAGTCCTTGTCTTAAGCGAACTTGTTAGATATGGTGGGAGAGTAAAGTGTTCAAGAGGCGAGTAATAGATAGAAAGGGTTATTCATGTGTTGTAATGGCGAGGAGTAGAAGTAGCATGTGTGATGAAATATGCTTAGGTGGATTGTACCTTGGGTGGAAGAGATTGGGTTTAGTGCTAAGGGAGCTTGATGTAATGTATTATGTGACTATGGTTGGGTAATGTGATGAGGAAGTAGGGATATGGCGTGAACGGTTAGTTGAAATGTTGGTGATTGTGTTTGGGATTTTCTTAATGAGTTAGAACGATTAGGCTATGATCAAGAACTTGGTAAGTAGGTTGATTGAGAAGGTGGTTAGTAATCAGAGTACTAGTGTAATTTGGAGATATTTTAATAGTGGATAAAGGTGGAGAAGCGAGTGGTTTAATTCATGATCTTACTAGTTGATTTCTTATGTTATGTGGTGGGCGTCGGGCTTACCGATGATGCCTACTAGTTCGCGTGTTTTGTACTGATACTACTCTTGCTATGTCTTTGTCATAGTCTGGATGTAGCATTGGTGACGTTTCATTAGTTGAAGGCGAAGAAAGTCTCCAGCAGCTTCTATTCTTCCTTCTGCATGGTGGGAGTTGTGTCTTTTATTTATTTGTCCAATTGTACTCTTAGTAGCTCTTGTACCTCTTTAGACTAGATCTATGGTAGTTGTTAATTTACTTTACAAGTTTTAACTAAAGGAGTGTTTAAAGTTAGTATTTATACAATCATACTTTTATACTTATCTCTGTTTTCTTTAATTTTTCCTCATGTTTTAATTATTGGGATATGAGGGTTCTCCTACTGGTGTAGGTGCCCGCACGGCCTGATGGATTGGGTCATGACAGCATAATAGGCTATATAAATCCTCATTTCTTCATTTAAGTTCATATCAACAAAGTTTTAATTAGTCCCAATTTTTACATTTTCTCTTGCATGTTCTATCGGGAGAAGTGATAGATAAGTACACAATCAAGTAATTGATATACTTTAACCAATAATTACAACGTACAGATAATTTTTTTGTGTTTGTCAAGGTAAATTTTAATCAACTTTAGGTGCTGGCTTGTTCTTACTCTGTTTCCTACTAGTAACCACTTTCCTTGAAGAGGTTTTATGACCCTGTTGCTGGTCAGATTTTACTTGATGACCGCGATTTAAAGTCATACAATTTGAGATGGTTGAGGACCCATTTAGGACTTGTTCTGATGTTACACTTTCTTTGGGAAATGAACATCACTTATGTTAGACTCGTGACCTCCTTCTCTGAGATCATTACTGGTGTATGCAGTTTTTAACTCCCTTCGTTTCATCTTGTATGGCTTGGGACTGGACATTGAATTTAAGAAAAAAAGACAGACGTTTTGCACATAGCTAAATTTGCATAGATGATGCTATATCATTCTTATTTGATCATGCCATCAAAGGTAAAACAGAAATGTTGAAGTTAAAGAATTTTTAATATAGAAGCTTTCATACCCTTGTGTTGGTAGGGGATAAGGTAAGAGAGATAGAAAATTAAGGAGAGAAGTATTAAGGGGATGAAACTTTGTATGGATAGTGTTAGGAACAGATGGCTTCTTGTTAGAGAAGGTGGAATTCCTCCTCTTGTTGCCTTGTCTCAGAATGGTACTACTAAAGCTAAACACATGGTGAGTTTTTGAATTCTTAATTTACCATCTATGTTGCTCGGACTTTTCAGAAATATTGATGTACTCGTGTCCGATCCTTTGAAATGAACTACTTTTGAAGGATTTAACATGCATTCATCGGCATTTTTGAAGATTCCGAACAATATATAGTATTGTTTAAAGGCTGAATATGGTCAATGCCAATATTAGCAGAGTGTGAAGAAGATAACAAGAAAGACGACAGCAGATACAGTCCACCAGCTTCTATTCTAGTGTCTAAACCCAATGAAATCTAGGTTAATCTCCTGCCATTTCGATGTGGTCTATCTAATAGTACCAAATGAGAACAGAAGAAGCCAGATTCAGAATAGAACTGGAAGCAAGTAAGTTCACTCAATTGAAATTTATATAGAAACTTATTCTCTTGGTTTTTAATTAGCAGGTTAAGAAATGTTCCAATTTCATGTCAGGAAATTAAGGAAGTGCGTTAAGAGTGTAAGGTTGTCCTAAGCAGTTAGCAAGAAAAGGAGATGATGTACATTTAATGATATATTTTTGTATTTGAAATATGTTTTATTTCTTAATTCTAATATGTCCTTTTCAGTTGGACTATGATGTACATATTAATTAGTCATTAATATTTAAAATTGAAAATAACTAGCAAAATGCTGTAAAAAATTACATGTTCATGAATTGCAGGGATTGAAACTCCTGTTAGTTTTATGTGAAATTCATAAATTCTGGGGGTTTTGACTCTCGGACTCACAAATTGTTGGGGTTCTGATTCCCAGAAATTGATGTGCAGATTTGTTAATATCAATTTCTGGGGTTCAAAACCCCTGCTAATAACCCCATGCTAATGGTAACAGAGGTTGGTGAAAAAACCCCTGCGACTTAATTATGGTAGACCTAACTGCAGCGGTTTTTGCAACTGTCGTAACAACAAATTGTGGGGGTTACTGACTGCCGCAATATGTAATTTCAATCCCCACAATTTGAACCTTTTTTTGTAGTGCATGACTGACTTAGTTTAACTAGTTTTTATGTGTTTACTTTAATTACATTACTTGTCGTAAACTCTTTTTACATGGTATTACTAGTTTATTTGCTCTAAATTATTTTCACATTCTATAATTATTTATTTATTATAAACAATTTTTTACATGCTATCAATTGTTTATTTTCTATAAGCGATTTATGTGTTACTACTTTTCTTAATTGTCATTCTGTTCATATTTCTTCATTTTTAGAAATTCACACTTTCACACGTACACGCGAGGTGTGTTTTGTGCACCAGCAAGTTTCTTTCAAAATACCAAATTTAGGAGAGTTGGCGTATGCGCGGGATTTTCGAATCCTTTTTTGTGTAACTACATAGCCTTCTCACTCGAGTAGTCCACTCGGGAATCTTGTGTCTAGTAAATCCACTCCTAGTTTACCTAAAATAGAGCTAAACCAATACACTTTACAAGGTACATACATTATTTCATGACCAAAGAGGCTTTATAACCTTGGTATATTAAGTCCATTAGTCGACTTTACCTTAAATATCCAAGAGGGTTTCCGACCCAAGTGACGAATATCATTATTGATGTGCATATTTGAGGAATATTTATGTCTAAATATGGACTATTTGCTCTAATTAATTAAACTATAGGAGGTAGTATGACTAACCTTTTCATGATAGGTATGAAAACTTGACATTGGAGTACAAGAAGTGGCGATATCACCAAAAACAACCAAGAAGAATGGACATAACAAAATTTCTTTTACTTTATTTTGATTTAAAAGTACTTTACGTTGTATTCATTCGATATGTAATAAATTTTTCACTACTTTTTTACCTTATTTTGGAGAAAAATTTTGTTTTATTAATCAAGAGCAATGGGACGACATATTATGACAAATATACTCCTAAGATTTTCGTTAGGCCTACCTCCAGCACAAAGAGGTCACAAGCATATTAGGATGCGTTTACATGTTATCTTTACAACATATTTGACTTTACTTGATGACATGTTTGCATGTTATTTTTACAACTTATTTGACTTTATTTGATGACTTGTTTGTATGTTATTGTTTATTTGACTTATTTGCTATGTTAATTATTTGAGTTTATGTGAACATGACTTACTTTTTTATTTGAAACTAACATCATTTGTATTTTGTTTTCTGTCTTTTATCTTTACTTTTACTCCCAACCAAAAGTTGATTCGTGTTGACAATTAAGCTGGCCGACCATCCTTACTTCAAAAGGTTCAAGACATCGACATTACCTCGACATAATTGGGCTGTTCAGGGAAGGAAAATCACTATGACTGATCCAATCACGTCTGATCCAATTGGTTTAGGTCACATCATGATTCCCAACGACTCTCCCAAGACTTCTGAAGATAGAACTATTATTCAACATGATGAACACATCTCCCACTTGACTCAAGTGATTGAGCATCTACATAGTGAACTAACTCGGTTTAGAGACTTGACCAATTTATCCATCACACTCCAAAGTCCACTTCCTGAACCTAGAATATTAATTGAGCCCTTACATTTATCCATCACCACTTCTTGACAAATTTATCCATCACCCCTTCCCTTTAAGATTAATTGAACCCTTACTTAGAATCTTATGTTTAGTAGACCTTAAAATGGAGTTAAATTTAAACATCTCTTGAATTAATTTTCGGTGTCCTAATTCACCATAATAATTAGGTGGCAACTCCTTTAAGTTAGATAATTAATTTGGGAATTACCAAAATGTTGTACACTATTTTGATCTGGTTAAAATGGGGTATAACAAGGGAGATAAGCTAATTTTAGGAGATTGGAGGATACTTAAAAGCTTTTTAGCTAAAATATGATATGAGTTTCAAGCAGTCAAATTGTATTCTACTAGATTTAATTAAGAATCGTAGAATTTTTTATATTGTTTGAGAAAGTTATATATAAGGTTATAGAGTTATAGAAATACATAATACAAGGAGTGATGTTATTACATTGATTCAAGAGCACACTTTGCATTTGAAACATCCGCACTAGTTAGGCAATGGATTTTTTCAGAATAAAGAAGAAAGTTATGTTGAGGGAGTGTAGTTTGTTCAATAACCATATAATACAAGGACTAAACTGAAAATAGGATAGTTTTCTTGATACAATAATTGAATACCTAAACTGAAAATTCAAACAAAGGAGAAGAATGGAATATTACTTTGTCATCAATCATTATGCACACTTATAAGGGATGTGGATGGGTAAATTTAATTTAGGATTTTTTTTTAAATTTAGATGATTATTTACATTTTGGCTGATTTAATTAATGACGTGAACATATTATAGTTAGCCACGTGTACAAACTGATATGGTAAAACAAGATTAGTTTTTTGTTAAAAAATAAAAGCATGAATGGACACTTTGTTAGATGACAATAGTATATATGAGCTAATATTTTAATGAATAACAGGATGTTTTTTTTTTCAAAGTTCGATGACATATTTGTGCCTTTTTCTTAAAATAAATTACTCAAATTCCTACCTTGATATAGGGGTGTACAGAGGCCGGATTAAAAGCATTAATGGACATTTTGTTAGATGACAGTAGCATCAATAAGCTAAACTTTTAACGAATAATATAGATGATTTTTTTCCCAAAGTTCGATGCATATTTAAACCTTTTTCTTAAAATAAATTACTCCTACTTCTACTTTGAAATAGGGGTGTACAGAGGCCGGATTGGTTCGGGATATTCAACCTAATAAATTTCAGTTTTTCAATTTCAGATTTTTTTGAACTTCTCAGGTTTTCAGGTTTTTTTTGGTAAAGTATTCATACAAATATATGATTAACTTGTAATTAAATTTTTTCGTTAGTCCTACCAAAATATATAATTATCTAAGATGTTTCTAAAAATATGAGATGAGTGATGACACTAAAATAGTTAAATAAAAAATAATAATGAAATCACATAAAACAAATACTGCAAATAATAACAACAACATACCAAGTGAAACAAATATTGCAAAGTAACAAGTCATAATGAAAATAATCATAATTTAAAGGTATTAAATCATGGTATAATAAATCTAATAAGAATTAGTTACATGTCTGTAACATCCCGAAAATTTTTAAGAAAAGATTCGAGCCATTCATTATTTGTCAATAAGACTTCACCGAGTGATTCTAAATTTTATTACATGTTAAGGTCACTAAAACTCCCCAGCATAGAATTGAGTTGAAAACTTTCCTTCCAATTGTGTTTCACTGTGAGATTTTTCTTAGGTCAACTTCAAACGGTCATATCTCCAAAAATATAAAGAGTTACGTGGCATAACCTATCAAATTAAAGGTATTTGAATCTAATTTCCAAAGTCACCAATTTCACAACAATCCGAATTTTGAGAAAAGTTATGACAATTTTAGTAACATGATACAATGCAGTAACGAATTAGCCGACGGAAAAATATTAAAAAGGGTCATTTTTGTCTTTTTACCTCTAAGAAAACCTCAAACGAATTTTTTGACTAATTAAAGACCCAAAACAATCAGATTTTTATCTTTTATTTCATCATTCTCTTCCCTCTCAAACCCTAAAGAAAAATCAAAATAGAAGACTCCATTCAAGATTTTTTCAATCTTTTTCAAGATTCTTCTTCAAGGTAAGTCTTTCTCCAAGAATTTCATTCTTTCCAACTCAAATTCCTCCATGCAATTATAAATCATTGATGATGTCACGATCCAGACTGTCGAGATTGTCACCCACACTAACCCTCCAGTGGGAGAACCACTACTACAACCCAAACCAAGCAACTAAACCAAAAACTAAAGTATTTAAGTTACGGAAGCAAGTTAAATACTGAGGAAAGAAATAGGGAGTTCCCATAAAATCCAACAAAAGTCTAATAACGAGCTAACCAATGAGGAAGAAATAACCTAGAACCTGAAAGTCAATGTACCAAAACATCTAAAGTTCAAGAAGTCTAAACAAGAATGAATACAACCCCAAACTAATAAACTAATCAACTAACTAGAAAAGTCTATGTCCGAAATGTCGACATAGATGGAAGAGAACTCATGGCAGCCCGGAAAAATTGGCTCACCCTTGAATTCGAACAATCACTGATCTTCTAAGCGAGGTCTGTCAATAGCCGCTGGAAAATGCCCTATACTCATCAAAAATAAGAGCAAGTGCAGTACCAGTACACAACCACAGTGTACTGGTAGGATTCACACGGCTATCCCACTAAGTGTAACATACATAAGTCATAACAACAATGTAATCACATGAATATCGAACATATACACTATTATCAACATTTACGAATTTCTCAAGATTCACAATTATATCAAATCATTGGTCCTCTCATGGAACCCAAACCCAAACTGTTAGCATACCGAAACGTGGTACCCGATCAAAGTTTTATGCCGAAACGTGGTAACCGATTCCATATTTATGCCGAAACGTGGCAACCGATCCAATTTAGTATGTCGGAACGCAACACACAATCCATTCAACAAGCCACAATCACAATTACAAGTACATTCTCACGATCATACAATTAAGTCATGATTTCATGGCATTCATCATTCGTCTATCTCTTTTACAACAAGTGTGATCAACAATGCAACATTCGCATACATACAAGTATCATAATGAAGCAAGAACAAACATACATCACACAATCATAGAATCACAACCATCGCCTACCTCAAAACAAGCTTGAAACCCTAAGAAACTTGATCCTTCCCTTTCCAGATTCGTTCCGCTTGTTCTTGGTCTACAAACAATCAATACAATACGGAAATCAATAAACAATCATTATTTACCCAAATTGCTAACAATTTTATGAACCTTAGATCATATCCATGATCCCCAAGCACCCAAAATAGGGTTGTTTCCACCATAGAATCTAGATCAAAACCCTTCCCCATCGATAATTACCCATTCTATTATGTTCTACGGATCGAAAAATGGATTCGGGGAGTGAAAAGTTTACCTTTAGCGTCAAGAATGGTGGAAAACTGTCAAGAGTCGCCTAGGGTTCGTTCCTTAGCTCTAAAAATCGAGAAGTGCAGAATAAATTTGTTTAGGGATTTATTTACGACTTTAAGTCGCGTCTGGCCCACTACAGTGGTACCGCCAGAGCGACCAAAACCAGCGCCAAAGCGTCTTGCACGAAACAGTGAGCTATTTTAATAATTCTGAGACCCCCACTTCACAACACACCTCTAACCAACGGTACTCAGAAAATCCCTTTCATGCTAAGATCGATTTTGGGAGTTCTACTCGCCCGAATTCAATTTTGAAAAGTCGTACAGATTCCTTAACGAGTTATATATCCCTTCATGTAATCAAAATTATAAATAAATCACCCGATTGTTGCCATATTTCCCTACACCTTAATGACTCTGATTTTATCCAAATTTGGACTAGGTGTGGAAATTTCAAGTAACTACGAAAAAAGTTTTTCGACCCAAAAAATTTTCCCGTTGGCTTTTCTATAACGACAGAAAATGGTCGTTACAGATGAAAATCATAAGTCTTGACCATAGAGTTTCAAGAAACTAATTCAAGAATCTCAAGAAAGGTTTTCTTGATTTTTCTCCTTTGAGCTAGGTTTTCAAGGCTTCTAATCAAGTTCTTCTTTGAGATTCTTCAAGATTATCCAATATTCTTCAAGAGTCTTGAAGAACCTTGTTCTTCCAGGTATGCAAGGCTATCACAGTGTTGGACTAGTTCTTCCTCACGCCCTACATCTACTTTCAAATCAGTAAAAGAGAAATCTAGGATCCTACCCCTAGATTTGAGTTGAGTTGATTTTGAGTTCTTGAATTCCTGTTAGTTTTTGAAATTTTATTCCTAATTATTGAATTGTTATATGTTATGCATTAAAATTCTTGATTTGATTCGTTCATGTCTATATTTCAGCATGAACCCTATGAATTGAGTATTCTTGAGATGAGTAGTATCGTTGAGTTCTAAGTTCTTGAGTTCTGAGTATTAAGTTTTTATATTGTTATTAAGATTCCTGAGTTGAGTCGTTCATGTCCATAATTCCGATGAACCCTATGAATTGAGTTTAAATCTTGAGAAGCTTTTTAAAGTCAACACTTGAGTTTTAAACTGAGTTTTTGATGAAGTAAAGGTGAGTTTTGAGAAAGAGTTTCTAAAACATGATTAGTATGACAATCGAGTATGTCATCAATGTTTAAGCAGTATGGTATCTAGTTATGCCATCAATGTTTATGCAGTATGACTTCCGAGTCATCAATGATCATATCACAATATGATTTTGATATATTTTTGAGAAAGAGTTTTCAAATATAAATTGAGTAAGAGTGTAGGGGAACTAAGTGTCACGACCCAATCCACCGGGCCGTGCGGGCACCCACTCTAACACCTATGTAGGAGAACCCTCATATCCAATTTAGTTAAAAAGATGCGGAAAATTTAAGAGACCAAGATAAATACAAAAAAATGATTTCTTATATATAAATAATTTCTTTAGACACACCTTTAGTTAAAACTTGTAAAGTAAAATAACAACTCCCAAGGATCTAGTCTAAACAAGTACAAGAGCTACTAAAAGTACAATTGGACAAATAAATAAAAGACACAACTCCCACCAGGCAGAAGGAAGAATAGAAGTTGCTGGAGATTTTCTTCGTCTTCACCTAATGAAACGTCACCAATCCTGCATCCAGACTATGTCAAAAGACACAGCAAGAGTAGTATCATTACAAAATACGTGTACTGGTAGGCATCATCGGTCAACCCGACCCCCACCACGTAACATAAGAAACTAACTAGTAAGATCATGAAATAAACCACTCGCTTCTCCACATTTACCCTCTTTTGAAATACCTCCAATATACACTAGTATTCTGCCTATTGTCATCCCTATCAGTCAAACCTACCTACCAGATACTCGATCATAGCCTAACCATTCTAGCACATAGAGAAATCCCCCAAATACAACCACCAATAATTCAACTAACCATTCACGTCATACCCCTACTTCCTCGTCACATTACCCATCCATAATCACATAATACATTACATCAAGCTCACTTAACACTAAACCCAACTCTTTCCCCCAAGGTAAAATCCACCTAAGCATGTTTCATCACACACGCTACCTCTACTCCTCACCATTACAACACACGAACATCCCTACAATCTATTAGTCGCCTCTTGAACACTTTGTCCTTCCACTATACCCAACAGGTTCACTCATTATAATGAATGATCAATATAAACCATCATACACATGCCTACTAAGTGAAACATAAGCAAGTCAATACCACACTATACTCACATGCACATATCAAACATATTCGATATCATCAATATTTACGAACAACGAACAACTTTGCATTTTTTATCACATCATTGGTCCTCTCATGGAACCCAAACCCAAACAGTTAGTTATGCCGGAACGTGGCAACAAATCCAAGTTAGTTATGCCTGAACGTGGCAACCGCTCCCATAGTTATGCCGTAACGTGGCAACCGATCTAATAGTTATGCTGGAACGAGGTAACCGATCCAAGTTAGTTATGCCGGGATGTGGCAACCAATCCATTCAACACATCACAATCACAATCACAAGTATAACTTCAAGATCATACATTTAAGTCATGATTTCATGGCAATCATAGTTCACCTATCTCATTTACAACAAGTGTGATCAATAATGCAACATTCACGTACAACTATTAGTTTGACCATACTTAGCCCTAGTTCATCATCTAAGGCTTCTTTCTAGGGTTTAATCACGATTCATCATAAATTCTCAATTCAATCACACCAATTTATGGTCTAGCATGCATTCATAATTCTAGTTCCATTTATGATTTCTTATTCTTATTCTTGAAACAATTCTATCCAAGATAACAATTCTAGAAGCCCTAACAAGTCATCAATTTCTCCTTCTCAAGGCATAAACCAACTACTTTGATTTCTAAGAATTACCCATACAATTCACTTGGTGCATGAAGGTCTACACATAAATCCTACCATTGATTTACATAAGTTACGTAGTAAGCACAGATTTATAACTACTCAATTCATAAAACCTAGCTTATCTGGGCGCCAAGCAGTTGCACGGAGTTTCTGACCTCGATTCTAGTTTTCGGGCTTCGTAACGGTGAATTTGGCCAGATATCACCATCCTTATGCTAGAAATCTCCTTCTTCTTCCTTCCCAAGCTTAGAGCAACTTTTCTGAAGTTTCTAGGGTGTTTTACGACTTATTCAGGTATTTTAGGAAGATGGAGAAAATAGAATTTCTTGTAATTTACGTTCTGCCTCGCCTATATATTATTGGGAGTAGTGTTGAGCACTGATATGGGGATGAGTTCAGACAACTCACATTCTTTATAAACTATGTATGACAACATGCGTACATGATCATACTTTTTAGATGAATCCTAAGTGACTTCGGGCAAAGCTTAGTGGATCCACTTAGTTGAGGTGTTCTATACCGTGACAATGTATTGGAGAGTTCTAGCAGTGTGGGCGAGACGTTGTATGATCATGTTGCTCATAGTGATGGTTGTCGATTAGAGAATCTCCCAATAGAGTTAAAGTGTATTTTTATATATCACTTATTATGTTGAGTTCAGAGATGAGAAAGTATTTAATTTGTAAAATCTAAATGATTTAACTTTTTATTTCTTTACATTCAACTTGAGTACATTGTTATCTATTGCAGTCCTTTCTTTTAATTATTTGTTATTTAGTTATATTACATACTCATACATTCAATGTACTGATGTCATTCGGCCTGCATCTTTTAATGATGTAGATACAGGTTTTTAGGATCCTCAACAAGAGTTTGAAAGATCACTTCATCCGCTCGTCTTCTTATAAGTGAGACCTTCTTGCTTTCGGAGTACTCCAGTTTTATGAGTTGTTAGTAATAGTTCTTTTGAGGAGTCGTGGGTCTTGTCCCGATACTCATCTTTATATAGTAGAGGCTTCATAGATAGACAGTTTTGGAGAGTCTTTCAATTTAAAATATTTTATTTAAAAGTTATGTTTCATACTCAGTATATTCATCAAAGTTTTGAGATTCAGTAAACTATTTTAAACGTTTATTTAAATTTGATGCTTATGTATGCTTGAGTTAGTCTTCCGCTTGTAGTCAGCCAGGATGAGTGTAACACCTCAGATCTCAAATGGAGAAAATCCTAGTTTTCAGAAAAACTTGTGCAGTACCAACGAAACCACCCACGGATTGTAGGTAGAACCACAGATCGTAAGTGGGGTTCCATCGTTAAGGTCCAAATTTTAATGGTCTATGATCTTACTCACGATCGACCAATACAATTTGTGGTTGGACCTACAGACTGTAGGTTTGACCATAGGTGAGGGTCAACAACTATTTAGAGGAAAGTGGATGTTGGGTCAACTTCAAACGGCCCGTCAGTCATATAGTACATGACACTTGTCGGTTTTAAGTCAGGGTCATTTTGGTCCTTTTCCCTATGCATTAGGCACTTAAACTATATCGTTTGGTGCCTAAACTACGTTGTTTTACTCAGTCTTAACCTAATAATCTAGTCAGAACCTACCCAAAACCTTTATTCTCTAAAAATCACCTGAACTAGAGCAAAAAGAAGAGGAAAGTCGACTAGCCCTCTCAAGAACAAGTAGGAGGTTTTCTTCAAGTTCAGTTCTAAAATTCAAAAGATTTCCTCGTAGATTTCATCACCAGGTATGCGGGATTTCACTAGTGGGTTCCTTTCATCCACTAGATCCCTAGAATTCAGTTAATTCCTTGATTTTCCATATCTTGTTTAGACCTAGGGTTTCTAAAACCTTGGAGATTTGTTGTGATTTAGCTATTGTAGTATCCTAAATCGAAATAACATGTTTTCTTGGAAACTTTGCATAATTCCTTGAATAAAACTCAGAACCCTAGTTTGTGTAAATTCTCTTAGTTCATGAATTATACTTGTTAGGTCAGTTAAATAGAAAATCATGCTCCAGATTTCAAATATCACATTCTCAGTATATAAATGTTGTATTCTCGGTTAGCATGTCAGTATTTTGAGTTATTTAGTATTTCAGTTACATTTTAGTCATATACATATTCATTTGGGAGTAGACTTAGCACTGAGTTGAACTAGGGTTCAGTGCACCCTCACAGTCCCAGAACTACGTGCTTGCGTAGGATTATAAGTCCCCTCTGTTGAGCATCAGATTTAGTGGTCACGCCAGTCATGCTTTGTCAAGGTATATTGGGTCCTCGTGATGAGGCGTATACATTGGACTCCACGTTTAGCTCACGTAGTTTATGTCGGTTAATAGTAGCTCCCATAGTCACACTCTTAGTGCATTTGACCAGGTTTTCAGCATTTATATCAGTATACAATTCAGCATGTTATCTTTTTGATTTGTACTTGGTCATTGCAATCAACTTGGCTTTTCAGTTATGTTTTAGTATTTATATTCTTGCTCAGTTATACTTTGTTCAGTTCATATATATTTATTCAACTTAATATCCATGCCATGCATGCTCAGTACATTCCAAGTACTAACGCATACTTTGCGCTACATCCTTTCATGATGTAGGTTCAGGTACTAAGCATCCTGATCACGCTTAGATTGATTCTCGGTCCAACTTCAGCAACTTCAGTGGTGAGTCCTCATACTTCGAGGACAATAGACATGCTTTCCATTTTAGTCTTTATACTTAGTTTTTAGTTTTGTTAAAGTTAGTTGGGGGGCATGTTCCAGCAACTCAACTCAATTAGAGGCTTTTCAGACATAGTAGTAGATTTAGCTTGAGTTGTTAAGTGGTTGTTTCAGTTATCACTAAACTCTTAATTTATTTCGCTTATATTCAGACTATTTGAGTTTTTCCCCATTTTCAGATATCCACAGTTTTAGCTTCCTCATAGTATATGTTTTACTCATTAACTTTCGTAGTATGCTTGATATATGCTAGACCTCAGGGTTAGCTTGGGGTCACTCATGATCCTAGGTCTCATGTTACGTCAAAGGGATAGCCTCGGGGTGTGATAATGAGGATTCTCTTGGGGGACAACAATGGTTCTCAAGTGTCGGTCACGTCAAGGGTGTAGGCTCAGATCGTGACAATATTTTTTAAAAAAAAACTAAAATAAATTATGTATTTTAATTATTTAAACCAATATAAATTAATGAGATGAATATATATATATATATATATAGAGAGAGAGAGAGAACAAAGAGTGAGAGAATATATATTATTAGAACAAAGAGTGGGAGAGACTTATAATATTCCACGAGATAATTGGGCTGCACCAAAACCATACGCGGATGCAACATTATATTGACTGTCATATTCTTCTTTCGGTGGAAGCATCAAAGTCCAGAAATGGGCTGTAAGTGGGCGGTTTAACAAACCCTTACCACTTCATAAATCGAAATATATACTATGGAACAAGATAAAGTTTGATTTGTAAAGTTTGATTTGGTTCAAGAAATAGGAAGATATCTTTGGGAAAATCCACCATTAATATTCTGTTATCTTCTTAGGAGTATCAAATTGACGGGTTGGTTGAATTGGAAATATTAGAATGAATTGAAATAGAAATTGGGTTGGGTCTTGACCGGTCTAAGTTTATCTTGGACTCAAATGGGCTAAAAATTGGATTGGGTCATGACCCGCCATTAGACTCGCTTAATATCAATAATTCCAACATATTGTTATTTAACTTTTATAACCACAATTTGAATTTCAACACAATAATTTTTTTTTAAAAAAGTTACAAATGAATAGATAATCTTAAAAGATATAAAACAGATAGTAATTTATATCTTCAATATAGGAACATAATTACATCAATGCAAATGAAGAGTCTTAAAACGGGTTAAAACGGAAGATTAAATTTGGCTCAATTGAGGACTCTCTTAAAATGGGTTAAGGCTTGAATGAGTAGAGATTGAACCCAATTCAAATTATCTTGAGTCCAACCCTTAAAATTCGAGACATATTAAGCTGGTTACCTATACTTGAGCTCATTTTTGACACCCTACTATACAGTGTCTTTGATACTCGGTGAATATACCCATAAGTAGCAAATGAAAGAAATGTCAAAATATTGTTTATGATCCCCTTGACTTCTTCATTTCTACTATAGCTTAAGTTAGTTTAGGATTGGCTAATTGTAGCTAATTAACTTAGTGGAAAAAATTGTTTTGTCTCTACTCTATGCACATGTAATCAGTTTGGTATGTCAAACTCAATCTTGTAATTTTTGTTCATCATTGATCAAAGGAGGCAGTTAAATTTAAAATAAAAATAAAAATCAAGGTTATAGTTTTTTTTCAAAAAAATTTACTTTATTATTTATATTCACCAAATTTATTTTTTTGTAACTATCCATATGGTCATTTTGAGTACCAGAGCTTTTTATTGCATAAAAGACTCTTTCAATAGATTTTAAATGAGTATTTTGGACTATTCGTAACTATAATTATAAAATTAATGGGGTAGTTTTAATAATTTATTTAGTTGACGGATATTTATGAAATAATTAATTTTTATTAGTTGATGGTTAATGGGTCAAATTCATAATTTATTTTAATACCCTAAGTCTGACCTATATAGAAAAATAAGTTAAAGAGTTTATTAATTTTTAGTCATAACACAAACTGATTGCGGCACAAACCCTTAAAGGAGAGAACGACAAGATCTATCGCAGGTAAACACATTTCAATTGAAATCTATTCCCTGCCAATGTTAATGGTTGCTTGAATATAGTATTATTATTATTAGTATGATATTATGGGTAGAAGTTAATGAAAGTATAAACTTAAACTGACAAATTTGGTTGCTGTACTACAATTCCTTATTATTATGATTATTACTAATATTTTAGTGGCTAATGAGGAATGATGAATGGAATTGGGGGCTAATTATAGGCCAATGATTGGATAGTAATGTTTTTGAAAATAATTTATAGGAATAGGGGTGTGTCAATTGAGTTCTGCATGTTTTTTTTGTTTCCCCGTGATTTGAGAGGGTACTCCATAGATTGGGTTATAGTTGTTGCCACATGTTTCGTAACCAGTGGCTTTAATCTTGAATATTATTACTTAGTCATCATATTATAAATCAAGTTTTATTATATTAAGGTTGGTAATTAAATATTAGGTGTATTGTATTACTTGAATATCATTAAAGTTATGATAATTGGAGGAATTAAGACTTATCCTTAGGCTTGAACTTTAGGAAATTGATTATAAAATTAGGTGAGTTGTTGGGTCTAGGTTGGACATAAAATAATATGAGTATTTATAGACTCGTTAATTTACAAATTATGCATATATACTTGATAGATTGGAAAGGTTCAGATGCATTGAGGAAAGGAAAAGTATTGGAGAATAGCTTGCTTGACTTCGGTTCTTCGGTGGAGGTAGGTTATGATTTATTATATTTGATAGATAGACTTTTAATAGTGATTGATATGCATTGAGTGATATTGTGAAGTTCTCTATGTACTTGATTGTGTGGTTGTGTGGTTTGTGATCGGTCTGAAATCATGAGATTGTAAAATTTATAATCTTGAACCCTCTGTATCGAAGTGATGCCTTGAATAAAGAAGACTTGATGAAATATTGTTAATGAAGTGAAAAGTGGTGATAATAATTGGTAAATTAATGATATACTGGATTGGGTGCCACCTTCCGACATGATATTATTGGATCGGGGTGTCACGTTCTGACATGATATTAATGAATCGGGATGTCACGTTCCGACACGGTATTATTGAATCAGGTGTCACATTTCGACATGGTATTATTGGATTGGGATATCATGTTCCGACACGGTAACATTAAAGAGGAAAACATAGTGAATTAACTGAATGTATGCAATCTCAAAGAACTCAATTCCCAAAATAGCTTGGTTTGGAGGCATGAGTCCTTATGTGTGATCTTGATATTGTTGGCTGATTACGTACTTACTTTAGTGTTGTTGACACTAGTTCATGTTGTTTGTTGCTTGCCACATGCTAAGTGTTATAGTTGATTTTATACTATTATTCATTACATATTAGTTTCTATTTTGGGTCGGATGATGATATCTACTCAGTACATGTTGCAGCCCTACTTGTGTTTTTCTTTGTTTTCCTTTTGTGGAGTGTAGTGAGTTCACCAGCGACCTTGACTCGCCCTCAACTCTAGTCATTCTCCAGCATATTAGGTTCCATGGTGAGCTATTCATTCAAGCTCGTATTGGATTCTCTCGGTCATGACATGATGTCCTTAATTTTCGAACATAAACCATTTATTTCATTTGTTTTGGTGTCTTTGATACTCTTAGACTTAGTATTTGGAGATTAGATTTTCTTGATGTGATGACTTTCAGGTTTTGGGAATGACATAGAGTAGACTTTAGTGGATTTGTGGTTCTTACCTTAATAAGATTGAGCTTCCGCATTATGGTTTGGATTTCGTAAGTTTAACAAGTAATATATGTTGGGGTTTAGATTCATTGGTTCTCCCACCTAGGTGGTTAAGTATGGTTGCCACTCATGACTCGTTTTGGGTCGTGACATTCTTATCAAATTTATTTACAAACTAATAGTGAATTTTGATTTTTTTATTGAATTAAAGTTTGATCAATGAAAGTTATATTTTTTTTGTAAGAATTCCTTCATAATAGTGTATTATGCAATTTTATAAACTTTTGTTTATTCGGTATAATTGTTTAAAGAATTGAGACAATTTTAATAGTTTTATAACTAAAGGTATTTTTATGTTAATGAAAAAGCATACAATATAAAATATTTAAATTGCATGTCTAAACAAAACTTCAATTTTATCCCATAACTTCATATTGTAATTTTATATCATGATTTTATATCGCATGATCAAACATGTCTAAGATTATAATTGAAAGTTTTCCATTGTTTTAGATTTAGTTAATAGGTTAAAAAATAATAATAATAATATCACTGAACACAAAAGTTAAACTGACAAAAAAAATCATGGAGGGAAAAACGTGAAGTGTCCAGTCACTCAGCACAGAATCACGGAAAAAATTCTTGAAAACCAAAATTTTCTTGTGGTAACCAAGTAAAGCAATTTCCAGTAAATTGATAAGGTTGTGACTTGATGTAGAGTTTAGAATTTGAAATAGCAATTAGCAAACTTCTACGTTATGATCACCTGTGTATTCCTAATTTTAACTGTGCTTAATTTGAAGAACTTGAATAATCTCTTGATTTTTTTGAAGACATGAAATGCAACTTAGCTTTGCTTAGACTTAGAGACATGCTTTCGAAAAAACCCCAGTATAAACAACATGCATATGCTTGTGGGTATTTTACCTTCAAAACATATGTTCTGAATTTCAAAATATTTAAAGTCTCCTCTATGATTGAGAATGAGATATAAATTTTAGCAATTTAACTCGGTGTTCCTTTTAAGACACAAAATTGCATCAGGTAAATGGATATTTTATATATTAAATATGAATATATGTGGATTAAATTCTTCACAAATTGTTGTTTAACTAATAGTCAAAGCAATTTATAATGCAGGTGGTCGATAACGAAGTGCTTATTTACTTCCAACATTTTTCTCTTTGGATAAAACATGTGATTGTTTGATTATAGAACTAAGTAATTTATGTTGTTTTTTTCTGCAGATTTCGAAAGGACATCAGAGTGTTGAACCATAAGCTAAATTATCATTTCCTTGATTATATTTCATCAACAAATACTTGAACCTTATATTATACTCAGGCAAAACAAAATACACAATAATACAAAGTGTTGGGCCCGTGCTTGCATGGACTAATCTCATCTAGTAAAAAAAACAAATTCAAGGTTACAACTTTTTAAAAAAAAATCTACTTTACTATTTATATTCACCAAATTCATTATTTTTTATCAAATTTATTTACAAACTAATAGTGAATTTTGAATTTTTTATTAAATTAAAGTTTGATCAATAAAAATTATGATTTCATATCATGATTTTATATCGCATGACCAAACGTGTCTAAGATTATAATTGAAAGTTTCCCATTGTTGTAGATTTAGTTAATACGTTAAAAAATAATAATAATATCACTGAGCACAAAAGTTAAACTGACAAGAAAAAACATGGAGGGCAAAACGTGAAGTGTCCAGTCACTTAGCACAGAATCACGGAAAAGATACTTGAAAAAAAATAAAATCTTGTGGTAACCAAGTGAAGCAATTTCCAGTCAAGACAAACGCTCATGACCTACACGTGTCTCCTAAAATCCTACTTGCTAGTTGCCAAAAAAAAAACATAAATTGTGGTACTTGAAACAAGAACCATGGATCTACCTTTAGCATAAAATTTAGATGCCTCCACCCACTCTCATAAATTCATCACTCTTTTCTCCAGAGTTAACAAATACAAATCTACTTGTATTTTTTTATTCAATTCTTTTTGTCGTTTCGATTCGTAAAAATCATGAGTGCTTCCTTGGAAGCTCTTGCATTCAATTACTTGAGTTTCGGAGTCTTTACGGTTGTCAACAATATATGGACGTGGGTCGCCGTGATAACTGCTGCGTTTAGCTTCTGGAGGATAAAAACATCGTCAACATTGCTGAAATTACCTGCTACCGGTGATCACGATGCATCTTTGGCTCCAGCACAGACAGTGTTTGTACCACAGTCGGAACAGGTTGTAGAAGTTGTAGCTTCAACTTCTACAACACTTACATCGTTGGACAAAGAGATGGGAGGAACAAAAGGGAGATTAACGACATATTTTGAGCCGCACGATATTATTGGACCATGTATGGACGGAGATAAAAGATATACAGTCGACTTTAAGATTTTAAGTCAGTGGATACATGATGCTACGTTTTTGAGCAATGGTTTAGAGGAAGAGGAGTTGTGTGAAGAGTGGTACGATAATTGGGAAAAAATGATTAGAACGATAAAAGGTGAAATGGGATGGTACAATTACCAAGATTTGATGATGATTGATGGTAACAAAGTTAGATTGTGGGAAGGTTGTAGACGGCGGAGGGAAGCACAAACCACCGCATTTTGGGGTGGCGTAGTTAGAACATGGTAGGTGATTAGATTGGTGGTTTTAGGTTGATGTTTTTTTTCTATCTGGTATTTGAGATGTGATTAAATTTGGATTTACGCCGGAAAGTTTTGGATAGTATTAGTAAATATGAAACTGTAATAATTATGAATTTCATGAAAAAATGATTCCAACAGTTAGACCTTCCTTTGATATATATATATTCTCTATTCCTAATTGCTGTTTTTTTGAAAAATACTAGAAAGAGCGGACAAGAATTTCAAATATCCCTGCCGATGTGTGGATTTACTATACATATTAAGGAATTGTAAATAATAATATGGGGTCTCGGTAATATCTGAATTTTGATAATGCAAGACAAACACTACATTTTCACTAGCTTCATGACTTTTCCTTTAATTTTCGTATTTTTTATTTATTTCTTTATGTTTTAAGTAAAGCTTTGTTGCTTACTTTATTTGCAAAATATACACAAACAAAGTAAAATTAATATAGGATCGGACAATTGTTGAAAAATGAAAATTAAAGACAACTGGAAAGTAAATTTTCACAAACGGAATAGTGATTGACAAGTTAATTTCTCCAAAAGTTTAT
This sequence comes from Solanum acaule, assembly GCA_036250505.1. Taxonomy (NCBI): domain Eukaryota; kingdom Viridiplantae; phylum Streptophyta; class Magnoliopsida; order Solanales; family Solanaceae; genus Solanum; species Solanum acaule. The sequence goes on along the minus strand of JAJOOR010003591.1, from coordinate 29,688 downwards.
ATTCAAAAATTGAAAAATTACACTCCACAAAAATTTGTGAAAATGATATATATATTTATTTATTATTATTATTTTTTTTATTTTTTTTTTAAGGGACACCATTAGATTGCTAATCTGTTGTATTTTTTTTTATTTTCCATTTGGTATGTCATACTCATATTGAAGTCCTTTATTTTAGGTTAGGACCCCATTTAAGGATAGTGCTTCCTACTAAGGATTTTTTCATATTTAGAATTTGAATTCGAGATTTTCAATTAAAAAGAAACAACCTGCACCATATCGGTTTAATTTGATTCATGATATATGGTTGGCAGATGTTGGTTGTAGAAACCAAATATCCAATTATGTATTTTACTTTTGAAGCATGAATTAGCAGTGTTGTGATCCTTTATTTAGCCTTTGTGGATGCAAACAAATTTGGTTGAAAGCATGGCTGGTGTTGTTCTCATACATCATTACTTCTTATTTAATGGAAAACTATGTGTTTTAATTTGCTTTTACCTCACGTAGGGATTTCGGTTTTTTATTACTTTTTATATTATATGGTGATATTTTGAAATTTTACAAATCACAAGTATTTTTATGGCACATATATATTTTCTGTATATCTGAAAATATTAGTAGTAGAGCACTCTTTTAACAGAAACGATAATAAATTGAAAAAACTATCTAATTAGACATATAACACTACTATATATATATACTAACTTTACATTTAGTTTTAAACAATTACATATATTACAATTTTTAATATTTTATATCATATATTTAAAAAGATACAATCAGATACACACATGACACATCCCTTAATACTAAGATTTATTGATTAATTATCTTTACATTTAAACACCACAATTAATAACTCAATTAACATCAATTTCTTTTTTTATCATCAAACCGTCCCACTCTGTAAATCTCCTTGGCCAACAATATTTCTCCTCCCCCACCCCCCACGTCCTCCACAAGCAAAAGGCCAGCGTCGTCAACGATTTCAATGTCCGTACGAGCAAAAAGGCCTACAAGATCGGAGAAAAGTTGAGCATATCCATCAGAAAGTATGATGTGTTTTTTTATCCATCCCTCTTTCACACTTTTGCACTTCTACTATCACCTTGCTTTGTTAAGTATATTCCTTACTGACAATTCTTGTTGAAAAGTTGAAAGTTCTTGTCTGCTACGTCTCATAAGAATTTTTTTTGGAGGGTTCTCAATTTACCCATGATAGAGGTATATCTATAACTGAGAAAAACAATAGAGAGAGAATGAATCTTGAAATTGTGAAATTAAGCATTTGTATCTGATTCTCAATATTGTCCACTCTATCAAACAATGATTTGCATTTTCTAAAGTTGATTTTGGGGCTCCAACAATGTTGGAACCAAATGAAATTATGTAAAATTCAATCACCTAATTAATGTGTGCATCAGAGAGAACTCAAGCAAGTCCCAAATAGGTGAATACCAAGGCGGCAACAGTACCAAGGAAACAAAAGAAGGAAGTCGTTTCATAGCCATTGAAAGTAGATATTTTTTAAACTGAATATCAGATGCATAGAAAAACAATTTAGATACAAAAGGAACGGATCATATACATATAATTGTTAATTACATATGGACATCCATCGCTACCGTGATGAGGCGGTTGAGTGTTCATTCAGTTCAACACCTGATTGTGAACAAAAACAAAAAGTATGAAGTTCGAGAGATACATAAAAGAAACTATATCAGATTCATAGAAAAATAGTTCAAATACTTAGAATGAACAAATTAGATACATCTAATTATTGACTATTTATCAGATACATAGAAAAACAGTTTAAATACATAGAATGAACATATCAGATACACAAAAATTTGATTTTTTGAAATTTTCTAATGTTTTTAAACGCATGATTTACTCCTTAATTTATTGTGTTTTAGTTATATTCCTTATTAAATACACTTAATTATATGTATCTAATTGATTTGTATTTGAGATATATGTATCTAAATGCACCAGATACGTATATCCAAGGTGCGAATTATGGTAGGATTGGTAATATTGTAAACTCACGAGAAAAGATGTAATTAGCTCATAAACTAGTGAAATTTATTTTGTTTATGCTAATAAATTAAATACCCGAGTACCAGACATACATACTATATACTCTCTCTGGTTTAATTTATTGGTCATGTTTTGACTTGACACTAAAGGTGTTAAATGGGCCAAATTGATCCGATTCTGGCCCAATAAGCTCGATCCATTAAGGGCCTGACATCGATTTGACCGGAGCGATACCTGCCCCCTTTACAAATTGGGTCAGTAATGACCCAATTTATTAATAAGTTTGATTTAAAAATAAAAAAATCAACTCTATTTATATTTAAAAAAACAGTTGATTTTTTATAGGTATTAATATTATAGTGAATGCTGCTGCAGTAAAAAGCCTTCCCATTCATTAAAAAAAAATGAAAATTTAGCAAAAGTTTGTCAATATGCACAAGAAGGTGCCTTTACCTACTAGAGAAATGCATGAATATGAAGCAACTCAAGCAAGCACATGGACAAGTAATCAGATGTGGACTTGAGGAAAACAGTTTTGCTTTAAGCAGGCTGTTGGCTTTCTGTTCACATCCTAATCTTGGTAGCCCAATTTATGGCTTTAAACTCTTTGAACAAATACAAGAACCCACAATTTGCATATTCAATACAGTGATAAAATCATTCTTACTCAAAGGTGATGATGAGATCAACAGAATCACAGAGATATACAAAAACATGTTGAAAATTGGGATGTACCCTGATAACTACACACTCCCTTATGTCTTAAAAGCTTGTGGAAGAATGAAAAGTTTTCATCTTGGTGAATTGGTTCATGGGTAAATCTTGAAATTAGGGTTCTTGATTGATACTTCTGTGGGTAATAGTTTAATTGGTTTCTACACTTGTTTTGACAATGTGGAAGCTGCAAGATCTGTTTTTTATGAGATTCCTTGTAATTGTGTTGTTTCTTGGACTGTTTTGATTTGTGGGTATGCAAAAAGAGGGGATGTTTATGAATCAAGATTGATTTTTGATGAATGTTTAGTGAAGGATAGAGGAGTTTGGGGGTGTATGATATCTTGTTATGTACAAAATAATTGCTTTAAAGAGTGGAATTGAACCAGATGAGGCTATTCTTTTTAGTGCACTTTCTGCTTGTGCTCATTTGGGTTGTCTTGATATTGGGATATGGATTCATAAATACGTGAAGAAGATGAAAATGGGATCGAGTATTAAGTTAGGAACTGCTCTTATTGATATGTACGCGAAATGTGGTTGTTTAGATATAGCAGAGAAGGTGTTCCATGAAATGCCGAAAAGAGACCTTATATGTTGGAATGCTATGATATCAGGATTTGTTGTCAATGGAAATGGTTTAAAGGCCTTAAAGTTGTTCAATGAGATGCAAAAATTCAGGATTAGACTGGATGATGTTACGTTTCTTTCGATGTTTACAACTTGTAGTTATGCTGGTATGGCAAATGAAGGTCTAAATTTGTTGAATTTAATGTGTAATGTGAATCATATTGAGCGTAAAGGTGAACACTATGGATGCATAATCGACGTTCTAAGCAGAGCCGGGCTGCTTGAGGAAGCAAGAAAGATAGTACAAAACATGCCTAATTCGAGTGTTCCTTCCGAGGAGGCTATAGCTTGGAGAGCATTACTAAGTGCCTCGGGGAATCACAGACTTGTTGATTTGGCTGAGGCTGCTGCTGAGAAAATAGTGCAGTTGGAACGACATAGCGGAGCATATGTTATACTCTCGAATATTTATGTTGCAGCAGGTAAACATGACAATGCTAGAAGGATAAGGAAGAAGATGAAAAGCCAATATATAGACAAAGTACCAGGTTGCAGCTCACTTGAGATAAATGGTGTTGTTCATGAATTCATTGCAGGAGAGAAAACTCATCCTCAATTGGTTCAAATCCATGAAGTTTTGGATACAATTAACAATCATTTAGATAATAGTACACACATCTTACATGGTTATGATCATTGATATACATTTATTGGTTTCACAATTCATTTTCTACAATTTGGATCATTAAAAGTGCTTCGAAACCGAATAATCGAAATTTAAATGACGTGAAAAAAGATAAAATTGATCAAAGTAATGGGCAAAAATAAAGTTTATAGTAATTTTTTTATAACACGCCAAATCAATACACTATATGCCTTGTATAAACAGATCAGGCTTTGAAGGTTGCTAAAAGTAGAAAATGTGTGAAATACACTCGTGGTGACATGTCAATTTGACTAATTAAATAATGACATGTGTGATATTTAAATCCAAAATATTATTTAAACATTATATGATAAAGTAAAGAAAAAGGAAACTATTTTTTAAAGTAAAAAAAAATGAAAAAAGCTGAAACTTTAACCACCCCACTTCCCCTGCTATCCACTAAAGCCCAAAACTCAGATTTCCCTCTACATTACCACTCTGTTCATGGCGATCTTCCTCTCCTTGTACAGTCTCATCTCGAGCACGACAAATCCTCCTTTCCATCAGCCTATTTTTCAATTATAACTTTCTTCTTCGTCTCATTTTAGGTAGAAAAAGTTGCAAAAAAAAAAAAAAGCTTGCCGAAAAATTAATGAGTTCCGATTGCCATTGTCGGAAAAAATGGAGTTATCTTGAATTTCTTTTGTGTTTCATAATCGATTAACTTTTTTGGATGAAGAACATCATTACATTCTGTCAATATACATCAATTTAAAGTCAAAACAACACATTCACGACAAATAAAAAAACTTCAATAAAAATTTGAGCAAATCAAATAATAAATTCAAACAACTGGACATCAATTTAACACCAAATTACTACATTAACAACAAAGAGACAAACTCCAAACTTAAAGCCCTTTACAAATTAAACATGATGAAAATGACGGTGATAATGGTGGTTTCAATGGTGTTGCGGCCAATTCTAATATGAATGACAACGGGGCCAAAAAAATAACAATAGTGAGGTAAAAGAACTGAAGTATCTGGAGAAAATAAGAGGAAGAAAAAGGGTGTGTAGCAGCGGAAAACTGGTGGTGTGATGAAGAAAGGGATGCCAAAGAAGATGAAGAAGAAATAATAATTTTTTTCCACAAAAAAAATGCTCAATTTAATACCTTTCACGCGCTTATAGGATGTGAATCACTCACAATGTGCCACCTAGGCAAAAAATGTTCAAATGGTTCAAATTCGGAAGGGTAGAGGTGTTCAATAGGTACAAGTCCTAGTTAAGATGTCTAAGTGAATTATGCGGACAACTTAAGGGGACTCAGATGACTTAAGCTAATATTTTTTAACTTTTCTCTATAATAAGAATATATTTACTTTTCTATAATATTTCCTTCGTTTCTATTTATGTGTTGTTCTTATTAAAAGTAGATGATCTCTAATATTTGTCATTTCTCATGACCAATGCATAAATTATATTATTCTTCCTATTTTACCCTTAAGAGATATCAGGTTTGAAAATATGAATTTAACCAAGAAAACTAAACGATTATTTCATATTTTTAATTAATCAAAATAAATCAATTTATGTTCATTTATTGAAATTTTGATTTCAAGAGAATACTAAATAAAATTACAATGGTAAACTTACATTATTTCTTAATCGACATAAAATCTAAAATAATGACATAAAAATGGAAACAGAGGAAGTAATAAATTTCTATTCCCTCTGTCCAATAATAGTTGTCAATTATTGACTTTGCACATTCCTTAAAAAATTATAATTATAGAAGGATAATTTATTATATCATCCTTTGAATATAATAAATACAATGTCTACAATGAATAATAAGGGTAAATTAGAAATTAAATGTAAAATTATCATTTATTTCGTAAAGTGGACAATATTGTTAGATATCCTTTAATAATAGTATAGTAGAGAAGTATTATTGGACGAGAGAAATACAGCAAATACAAATATCGTAGGGGTAAATTACTATTTTGAGGAGACTTTAATGGTAGAATTACTTACTTTAAAGGCCAAGTATAGAGCTACTTGGAATTCCGGTAGAGATGACTTCGTTGGCGAGTGTGCTACGGTGGCTGAAACCCTAACTTTGTCAATTTTGTTTGGGCATTTGGGGTTAGCAGCTGTAGGCTTCTTCTTCGCCGATGTTAGCTTGTAGGAGCTCTTAGCTTACCAAAATCAACAAATGAACTTCTGTCCACAACTAGTACAGTGTAAGTCATTCTTCATTGTTAGTTAGTTCATCGATTTTTCTGCAGTGAAAAGGAAAAAACTATCCACGCAAAAGAATCATGTAGTGAAATCATCCATTCTTTGTAATGCCAAACGGCATACACTATTTGGTTCACTCCTATCTTATAACTATTGGATTTCCTGCAGATATTCATTTGAGAACCAACTTGATCATTGTTTATTCAATGTCTTATGACATGGTGTCCGCCCACAAGGTGTTTGATAAATTGCCTGATAGGAATGTTGTTTCATGGACTGTTGTTTCTATGCGTAGGGAAGGGGTGAGGGAAAATCAATTTACTTATGGGTGTGCACTAGTGTGTCATGTATGAGTTTAGGAAAGGAAATACAAGGGTGCATTCACAAAAGCAGGTTTGTGGCTTAGATGAAATAATTCATTAAAAAAAGTGGAAAAGCAAAGTGAAAATCCATATGCACGTAGTTGAGCATGTGTCATAATTCATTAACAAAAAGTGGAAAAGCAAAGTAAAAAGCCATATGCACGTAGTTGAGCATGTGTCTTGTGCACCTTTTATGCTTATCAAAGTTTGTGTATACATGCTGGTTGTCTGCAACAACTCACAATATGTTTTCCTGAATACTATTACAATACGATAAGACACAACAAAGGAAATTGCAGGAAACAACGATATATGGAGATAGATTTAAAATCTGAAACTAGAAGTCTAAAAGGGGTTCAGAAGACAGAAGAAGGAGATGAGATTATTCAGAATCACAAATAGCTTCCTTATCTTCCTACCCACATTCTCACACTTCTATACCAATTCCATAACTAACTCTTGCCTTGCTCACATGACTTTCTTTCAGCCCAAAAGTATATGTCCAACCTTTTAGGTGGAATTACACTTCTAGTACTCCGACGCGGTTTGCAAATGCAGAAATCATCATTTGTTGCATCCTCTTTATTATCCAAATTAACAGAGCCTTTTGACCCTCTAAAAAGGGCTTCATTCGAAAACATTTTTTTCATTACCTAAATAGGGTTTTTGATATTTGAATTTTGGATAAAAAATCAGTGTTATTACAAAGCCTAAATCACAAAGGTTTTGACCCGAGTTTCCTTCTATTTCTTTTTGTTGCGTCGAAATCCAGTTAAGTCAAGCTCAGTGGAAGAAGTTCATCATTAAGCTCGTCGTCCTAGAAGCTGCTCCGGAAAAGGTAAATTTTTATACTTATTTAAATCCTAGTACTATCTTGTTTTGTTGATTAATTTGATGTTATTCTTAGCTAATTTGTCTGTTTTCTTTCCTGTTTAGCAGTTTGTTTTTCCTCTAAAAGTATGATTTTGTTTTAAGCGTGTAAATTTCAGTTTTGATCAGGCTTGTTCTAGGTTGGCGTTTAAATAGGTGGTATTGGTATGAAGTTGTGATTTGCTCGTATATGAGTTGTTGTGGGTTATGTTTGGTTGTTGGGTTCATTATTGCGTTGATATGAGTCATTAAATGGTTGAGTCATAAATTTTCTTCAAATGCGTGCGAATCTGTGATTAGCTATCAATTTCTATCAAGTTGAAATGCTGAATCACATGTTGGAATATGTTGTTTACTATCCATAGATTCGTAGTGATATTTGAATTAGAGATCTACTAATGATATCAATTTATCTAATGGGTATTCATTTCAGGAAAGGCAATAGCTTTATATTCTTGTTTTTTGTTTACTTCGGCTTATAGTTAATATCTCTGTCTTTGTAATTTGCATATGAGTATTAATTGTTTGTTTGCAGTTTTCTAATATGAATAGCTTCTTTCAAAGTCTTTCTTAGCATGAATATATGTGAATGTTTTGTGAACATGTCATTTGATCGAGAATCAAAAAACTTTAATCCATAAGATTTTAAGCTAGTGTGAAATCTGAAATGGGTTTTCAAATGATTTGCTTCATTATTTTACATTTCTCATAAACATAGTTTCTTGATGTAAGTTTGGAGTTTACCTTTTTGCAAATTTGCATATATTCTCTACTGCCTAGGTTGATAGAGATGAATGTGTTAGCTTGATTTGAGTTTTGTATTTATTTAGATAAGTGACATGGTAGATTAAAATGTTATTTTCTTGATTATACATTGGATTCTCCATTATTTAAGAATAATTCTCTATTGGAATATGGGATCTTTTGCTCTTAATAATTTGGATGCACTGTTAATTTCTTATGGCTTTCACATTTGATTATTGGGGTCTTGAAAAAATAGGACCCATTCTATTCTTTATTATTTGATTGCTATGCATGAACTCCCTTTGAATAAGTCTTTTGAGACTCCTTTGCATTTGGGTTGGGTTAAAATCCAACATAGCCCCATCAAGTTACCTTAGTTATCGTTGCGAAAGGGAAGCTGAAACAGGTCAAATGGAAGCAATTATACGGGAAATGGAGCTTGATATACAAGCTTGTATACAATGATATATAGTGTTGATATACACACTAAAATTGGCCCGATGTTTCTAGGCAGCAGCAGTTTAGGCCCAAATTCATCTTCTCTATTTTAATTACAGAATTGTAATTATTTATTTATTTTATTTTGATTAACTCTAACTTTAAATGTTTGGTTTAATTTAATTAAATCCCCTAATGATGAACCTTTTGTGTTATTTTAATTGATTTTACTAATTACTCGTCTTACTTAGTTATGTTTGATAAAAAAAATACTTTCCTTTTAAATTATTTCAAGTGTTTAATTTAATTCCTTTTCAGTTGTGAACTTATTCTCAAGACAATGTGTTTTAGCCCTATTATCAGCCCTCCAGAATCATGTTTGTTGGTGCGAAAGCTTTTCTTTCTTATGTTCATGTAATCATGTAGTTTATATTCTTCCGATGACCCATTATGTATTCAAATGTTCACTCATTTGAGTTGCTAAGGTGCTGTTTTCGCCCTTATTCTTTCTTTTTTACAGGTACCATCATATCCTACTGCAATTTTTCAGGGCAAAACTGATGGTAAAGGAATGAGTTTTTTTCATGTACTTTGTTATGCAAAAAAACTTCCTTCTCATTTTCAAGAGAACATCAGAGTAAGTTGTTGACTTCTAGTTGCCATGTCATTGATTCCTTGTTTCTCTTTAAACATGTCTCTAGTTGTATATATCTTGTGTTGCATCTTAATTGTTTAATCATGTTCATCTTTTTTATTATGCCTCTTGTAACATTTGTTTCTCTATTGGTGTTTCTTTTTTTCATATTCTGTTAGTTGTGTAGAATTCTCACGTCTAGGATTAGAGAAATCAATGATTGTATTGTTAATTAAATTGTTGAGTACACGCTCCTTATAGAAGGAGAAAATTGTAGAATCATAAGTTAACTATACTTAAAGTCCTACTACAATACCTATTACTACTATAAAATTATAAATAATCTAATCCCAATCATAATAAAATCCTATTCATAATCTAATTCTAGTCGACTTCAGCTAGTACAAGAAGTAGCAGCATAAACGATATAAGTGACCTAAACCTAGAGTGACTCTAACTCCGTTGTACACGTTGATTGGATCAGGTTGTTGAATCTGTTCCATGTCTCCATTTTTCTTTATATTCAACACTTCCCGTCAAGCTAGAGAGTGGAGGAACGGTTACTCCTAGCTTGCTTCGAAAACCCAGACAAAACTTGTTTTGTCAATGCTTCGGTATGAGTGTGATGTCAAGTCGTTGCTTGTGTTAGTTCATCTGCAGATTGATATGAGTAGTCCCACCTATAAAAACACTTAAGTGCAGTATGGTTATTCCTACCACAAATTTGACTCGGTACTGTTCCTCTTCTTATTTCCACTTGGAAAACTTTGATTGTTCAGAGAACTTGGTCCATATTGAATGTTCTAAGAACCTGTTCCCTAGGGGATGAATTGATTGAAGACAAAGTGAGGATAAAGGATGGCATTCTGGAGTACTATCAACAAATTTACAAGGAGGCTGAATCCTAGAGACCCTCAACTGTCTTTGAGAACCTGCCCACCCTCAATATAGAAGAAAAAGACGAGCTTGAGCTTCCTTTCACTGAATTGGAGATTTCTAATGCTCTCATGGCTTGTGCCCCTGACAAAGCCCCAGGCCCTGATGGTTACACCATGGCTTTCTTCCAAAAATCATGGTGCTTCATCAAAGATGATATTCTAGCAGCTCTCAATTTCTTTCACCAGAATTGCCAAATGGTGAGATCTTGCAATGCCTCTTTTATTGCTCTAATTCCAAAAAAGAAAGGTGCTGTGGAGCTTAGAGACTATAGACCTATTAGCCTCATAGGCAGTGTCTATAAGTTGTTGGCTAAAGTCCTAGCAGAGAGGATGAAAAAGGTGATGAATTCTCTAGTCTCGGGGCAGCAAAGTGCATTCCTAAAGAATAGACAGATAACTGATGCATCCTTGATTGCTAATGAAGTGCTAGACTGGAGAATGAAAAGTGGTGAGTCTGGGATCTTATGTAAACTGGATATAGAGAAAGCCTTTGATTAGCTCAACTGGGCTTATCTAATCAATATTCTGAAACAAATGGGCTTTGGTAGTAGGTGGATAAGATGGATATTCTTTTGCATTTCCACAGTAAAGTTCTCAGTTCTGATCAACAGAAGTCCAACTGGATTTTTCTCTACTAAAAAAGGGTTGAGGCAGGGGGATCCACTCTCTCCTTTTCTATTCATTCTTGCAATGGAAGGGCTATCTCAGTTGTTAACTAAAGCTAAAGAACTCCAATGGATTCAAGGATTCCAAGTAGGCAGCAATCCAGCCACCACTGTCAATGTCTCTCACCTACTCTATGCAGATGACACTCTCATTTTTTGTGGAGCTGACAGGCAGCAGGTCTCCAATCTCAACACCACCCTCGTAGTTTTTGAAGCCATCTCTGGACTCCATATTAACATGCTTAAAAGTGTGATATATCCAGTAAATCAGGTGGCCAATCTAGAGGAACTTGCTAGCATACTTAGTTGCAAAACTGGGTCATTACCTACCACTTATCTAGGCCTTCCCCTGGGGGCAAGTTTCAAATCCTCTGGAATCTGGAATGGAGTTATTGAAAAAATGGAGAAAAGGCTAGCCACGTGGAAAATACAATACCTCTCCATGGGTGGTAGGCTCACTCTTATCAACAGTGTCCTAGACAGTATTCCTACATACTGTATGTCTTTATTTCCAATACCAGGTTCAATTCTAAAGCAAATGGATAGGCTCAGAAGGAGATTTTTGTGGGAAGGCAACAACCTCACTCACAAGTACTCTCTTGTTAAATGACAATCAGTTACTCAGCCTAAGACTCAAGGAGGCCTGGGAATCAGGAATCTCAAACTCCATAATAACATCCTACTCATGAAGTGGCTCTGGAGGTATGGACAAACTGAGGCTGGGTTTTGGAGAGACGTCATCAAGGCTAAATATGGCATTCAAGATCACTGGTGTCCAAAGGAAAGCAATGAACCCCATGGTGTTGGGGTCTGGAAACATATAAGTAGGTTCCAAGATGATTTCTTCCGGGAAGTATCCTTCAAAGCTGGTAATGGAATCAATATCAGATTTTGGCAAGACAAATGGCTTGGGAACTCTATGCTAAAAGACTCTTTCCCCTCCTTGTTCCATATAGCATCCAACAAAGAAGCAACTATAGCCCAGTACAGAGACAACAACTTTTGGGCTCCTATTTTCAGAAGGAACTTTCAGGATTGGGAGATCAATGACATCCTTTCCCTCCTAGAAACTTTGGAAAGCACTACACTGGTGGTTGAAGATCAAGATAGGATCCTTTGGGGTAATTCTAAGGAGAAGGCCTACACTGTGAAAGAATGCTACAAAAACATGAGCTCCCAGAATGGCGTTCTTCAATTTTGGCCTTGGAAACATGTATGGAAAACTACGCAGCCTCTCAGAGTATCTTGTTTCACCTGGACAGCCCTGAAGGAAGCATGCCTAACACAAGACAATCTCCGGAAAAAAGGTGTAATCCTCATCAACAGATGTGTCATGTGCAAGCAGACCAATGAGAGTGTTAATCACCTTTTTTTGCACTGCCCTGCAGCAGCTAGCCTATGGCATTTTTTCTACTCTATGATTGGCCTACAATGGGTAATGCCCTACACCATCAAGGATGCCTATGCCAGCTGGATATTGTGGAGAGTTGACAAATCCATCAAAAAAATCTGGAGAATGATCCCAGCAGCAATTTTTTGGAACCTATGGAAGGAGAGAAACAACAGATGTTTTGAAGGAATATCAACCTCTTTTTGAGCACTCAAGGCCACATGTCTAGTTAGTTTATTTAGTTGGCATTTTTTTGCCACTGTAAACAGTGTGGATAACTTTTTGGATTTTATTAGTTCTCTATCTCTAGTACAGTAGATTAGTAGGGCCCCTTTTGACTGTTTCTCAAGTTTTTGCCAAGCTAGCTCCATATATTTCTGTTTGGAGCAACTTTCTTGCACATTGTGCTTTGTGACTTTGCATCTTCTTGATGCTTTCTAATATCATTTTATTACTTGATAAAAAAAAGTAGCGCTTAAAATCAGTCTCATGTGAATAAAAATGATATACATCTCCTTGTTCTTGTTTTGATTTGAATACGATTTAGGATGCATACATGTGAAATGCTGAGGATGTGTTTCTGGTTTGAGTTTCTAAACTGCAATATATCTTAATCTCTTTTTTTTTTTTTTCTAAATAAAAAGCCCTTGTTTAATTTATGATTATGGAAGTTGTCCCCTCTATGTAGTCATTTGATGCGAAGGCTGTGGTTTCTTTTATGCTTGAAGTTGGTCAATGTCTATTTTTGGATATGTACTCAAACAGTTCCTGATCGTACATTAGCTTCATTAAGTTACTCAAAGTATGATATTTATTTTAAGCATGGTCAGGCTTGTCTTAACTTTATGTTTGAATTTTCTTTAGTTCTCTGTCCAACTGCGGTTTTTGTTTTCTAATGGTAATTTATCCAAAAAATCTGGTTACTGTTCATGTGTTAAAAAAGAAAAACTAAGCTGGATGCTCTGTTTTAAAGACTGTCATGGCGGAGTTTGTGATTATAAAGGCTAATATGTTGCTCTGTTTAAGTTGAGTTCTAACAAAGAATTCAAACTTTTGTTGAATGTGCGAGGAAAGTTCGCTGATACTAAGGGATTTGAATTACTTAATAGGGGTTACCGAGTCGAAATTAGTATGCCATTATATTCTTAGATATGTGCGATCAGTTGAATCTTTTCATGAGGATTGCCTTAGCATTCCATCGACCCTAGTTTTGTTCTCAGAATCATCGAGGGGGTTGCTTTGATACTAATGAAATAGGAATTACTTGATAATATACCGGAAATTAGTTAGGGGTAGTTAAGGGATTTAGGCAAGTTGTTAAGTCGGTTAGGAATAAACAGTGTATATATATATCACTGTTCCATTGTACAAAATCAGTTAAGCATTTTCTTCATTGTGTTGAAATAATATCTCTTCCTTTCTTCTTTCTAAATATCTCTGTAGAGTTCATCAATGGTGTATTAGAGTGAACAATTGCCTGTAAATCAACATGGTATTAGAGCTTTACACCCACGATTGTGAGGTTTATTGCAGTTAATTGTGTGATTTCAAGCTTCATTAATGGCGGCAAATAAGTTTGATCATAATCATGCATTGTTCCTACATCCTTCCGACACCACTAGTGCTTCCATTATTTTGATGCAGCTAACAGGATCCGATAATTACTATGTATGGAGCAGGGCTATGCGAATTCAATTGCTTGGGAAGAACAAGCTAGGAATTGTCGATGGCAGCTGGAAAAAGGAGGATTTCGGGACTGAGTTAGGGCATCAATGGGACCGGTGTAACGCAATTGTTCAAGGATGGATCATGATTTCTGTGACTCGGGATTACACACAGGCATAATTTATGCGACCAGTGCAAGAGCATTTTGGGAAGATCTCCGGGAGCGATTTGACAAGGTAAATGCTTCGAGGATTTATCAACTGCATAAGGCTATAGCTACTACTGTACAAGGTAATGATTGTATTCCTACGTATTTCTCTAAGCTACGCAATTTATGGGATGAATTTTCTAGCATTGTTCCACCTCCCTGTTAATGTCCTAATTCTAAGGAGTTTTCTATGCATTTGGAGAGACAAAAGTTGATGCAATTTCTAATCGGTTTAAATGAGAACTATAACCAATCACGCAGTTAAATTTTAATGGTTGAGCCCACTCCTAATATCAATAAGGCATATGCTATGCTTATTGAACGAGAGAGTCAGCGATCTATGGCATCTTCCTCCATAGGTGGTGAGGGTACAGATCTGGCTACTCTCATGGCAGGGAAGGGGATGCCTCATAAATACAACAGGGGAACTGCTCCACAAAATTACAATAAGGATCAAACATCATAGTCTACATCACAATACTATAATAAGGGGAAGAAAAATTGGGATCAGAAGTGTGATTACTGCCACATGCAAGGATATATGGAGGGTAGTTGTTTCAAACTCCATGGATATCCACCTGATTGGAAATTCAAAAAGAAGGGGGTTGGAAACAATAACAATGCTTACAATGTTCAGGCTGAAGGAGTAAGAGGTAAGGGCATGGATCATTTAGTTCCTGATGATTTGCCAAGAGCACCTCAATTGACTACTGATCAACATGGACATATCATGAAGATGCTTGATGGGAATGTTTCTACTGCTAATGTAATGGCTAACATGGCAGGTATGGTCCAAACTCCTATGTCTAAAACTGCAGGTTTGAAATGAATCATAGATAGCGGAGCAACTAATCACATGATCTCTAGTCTAGATGTATTACATGATGTGCATACTGTTAAGACTGAACAAAATAGGAAAGTACATTTACCAAATGGAGGTGTGACCTTGGTAACTCATACTAGTAGTGGTAAACTCACGGAAACAGGAGAGTTACATGATGTTTTGTTTGTACCGGAGTTTCATTACAATCTTTTGTCTATATCAAAGGTTACAAATGAACTCAATTGTTTTGTGTCATTCTGTTTATTCCAGGACCTTTCAACTGGGAAACTAAAGGGGATTGGTAAAGAGGATGATGGCCTTTATTTTTTGGTTCAGCAACAAAGCTTCTCTAACTCTAGAGTTCATGACAATGTTAAAAGCTTTGTTGCTCATGATGACAAGAAAAACATTATGCTATGGCATAGAAGACTTGCACATGCTTCAATAGGCTCTATAAAGAATCTGTTAGGGTACACTGTTGATGATTGTAAAACTGTTTTGAGTGATTGTGAAATATATCCTCTTGCCAAACATACTAGACTTCCTTTTCATAATAGTAGTATTAGATCTACTAAAGTGTTTGCTTTGTTACATTTGGATGTATGGGGTCCCTATAATACTCCAATTTTTTATGGCAATAAGTTTTTTCTTACTATTGTTGATGATTTATCCAGAACTGTATAGGTATTCTTGTTGAAATTCAAGAGTGATGTATTACAGACTCTTAAACAATTTTTTAAAATGGTTGCTACTCAATTCAGTACCACAGTTAAAGGAGTAAGGACAGATAATGGAGGGGAGTTTATTAATAGTTCTTTGTGAGACCTATTTCAAGATTTGGGGATTATTCATTAAAGGACCTGTGCTCACACACCTCAACATAATGGGGTTGCTGAGAGGAAGCACATGCATCTTCTTGAAGTTGCTAGAGCATTAAGGTTTCAAAGCGATATTCCTCTTTAGTTTTGGGGACACTGTGTACTTACTGCAGCGTATATAATCAACAAACTCCCTTCTCCTAATCTGGAGGGGAAGTCACCTTATGAGTTGTTTTTTTGGAAAGAAGCCCTGCATTACTCATTTAAGAACACTTAGTTGCCTTTGTTTTGCCAGTATACTGCATAGAACTGATAAATTTGCTCCAAGAGCAATTAGGTCAGTGTTTATGGGCTACTCCAATGTTACCAAGGGTTATGTTTGCTATGATCTGCAACAACAAAAGTTTTTTATTAATAGAGATGTGGTGTTTCATGAGGAACAATACCCTTTCCAACACTTTCCCAAAGTGTCTGAACCTTCTTCCCATATATTTTCTGCTTATCCTGCTCCCTCAATACTTGATGACGATTCTGAACAATCTCCTGATTTGCCATCCACTTTACCTCAAAATTTCCCTCATTGTTTGGTTCCTATTTCTCCTACTCCAGTTTCAGTTCCTTCGGTTAGTTCACATTCTCAACCCCTTAGAAGGTCTTCTAGGCTCTCTAAACAACCCATTTGGCTATCAGAATATGTTTCCAATCCTTCTGCTGGCAATGTTTTGTATCCTCTTGCAGCTTCTATCTCATATGATCAACTGTCTCCCACTTATCAAAAGTATTTGCAGGTTTTTTCTGCAGTTACTGAGCCCACCTCCTATAAGGAGGCTATTATGGATAACAGATAGTTGGAAGCCATGCAAGCTGAACTGCAGGCTCTCCAAGATAATCATACTTGGGATTTGGTACCTCTCCCCAAGGGCAAGGTTCCTATTGGATGCAAGTGGGTATATAAAGTCAAACTAAATGCTAATGGTGATGTTGAGAGGTTCAAAGCTAGATTGGTTGCAAAGGGTTACACTCAAAAGGAGGGACTTGATTTTCATGAAACTTTTTCCCAGTGGTTAAAATAGCAACTGTTCGGACTGTCCTTTCCTTAGCTGCTCAAAGCCATTGGTCGGTACATCAGTTGGATGTTTATAATGCCTTCTTGCAAGGTGATCTTCATGATGAAGTATACATGCATCTACCAGAGGGTTTTGCCAGTCAGGGGGAGTCTGGACTTGTATGCAGACTTGTCAAATCCCTCTATGGGCTCAAACAAGCAAGCATGCAGTGGAACTTGAAGCTAAGTGAAGCATTGTTGGAGTCTGGTTTCATCCAGAGCAGTTTAGACTATTCATTATTCTTTAAAAGGAAATGTTCAGACATGGTGGTGATTTTAGTATATGTTGATGATATGTTAGTAACAGGGAGTAGCTTGGCTCTTATAGAGCATACAAAAGCTGCTCTACACAAGGCATTCAAGATTAAGGATCTTGGTGAATTAAAACTTTTTCTTGGGATGGAATTTAGCAGATCAGCAAAAGGTATTTTGATGAATCAGAGAAAGTATGCTTTGGAGATTATTTCAGACTTGGGGTTAGGAGGTGCTAAGCCAGCTTGGACCCCTCTTGAAGCAAATATGAAACTGACAACTCAAGAATTAGATTGTGTCACAGGAGAGCAGGATGATGAACCTTTTGAAGATAGAGAATCGTATCAAAGGTTGGTGGGGAAGATGTTGTATTTGACCATGACAAGGCCAAATATTGCTTACTCAGTTCAAACACTCAGCCAATTCTTACAAAATCCAAAGAAATCACATTGGGTAGTAGCTTTGAGAGTGATGAAATACGTTAAAAGAGGACCGGGACTTGGGAATTTTGTTAAGTAGCAAAAGCTCAAACAATCTAAGTGTGTATTGTGATGCAGACTGGGCAGCATGTCCAAATACAAGAAGATCAGTATCAGGATTCATAGTTAAACATGGTGAGACATTGTTGTCATGGAAATCTAAGAAGCAAAACGTGGTCTCCAGAAGTTCAGCAGAGGCTGAGTACAGGAGTATGGCTAATGCAGTTTCAGAACTAGTATGGATAATTGCTCTATTAAAGGAACTGGGAAGAGAGGTGGAACAACCAGCTGTGGTATACAGTGATAGCAAGGCAGCTTTGCAAATAGCAGCTAACCTAGTGTTCCATGAGAGAACAAAGCATATTGAGATTGATTGCCATTTTATAAGACAGAAAATTCAAGCAGGAATTATGAGGACAGAACATGTGGGCTCTAAGGAACAACTTGCAGATATTCTAACTAAGGGACTGGCTAGATTGCAACATGAATGTTTAGTAGGCAAGCTTGGTGTGTTGAATGTGTTTACACCCACTAACTTGAGGGGGAGTAATGAAATAGGAAGTACTTGATAATATACCGGAAATTAGTTAGGGGTAGTTAAGGGATTTAAGCAAGTTGTTAAGTCAGTTAGGAATAAACAGTGTATATATATATCACTGTTCCATTGTACAAAATCAGTTAAGCATTTTCTTCATTGTGTTGAAATAATATCTCTTCTTTTCTTCTTTCTAAATATCTCTGTAGAGTTCATCAATGGTGTATTAGAGTGAACAATTGCCTGTAAATCAACAAATACTAAGTTTTTTTTTTAGAGAAACCTTTTTACTAGTAAAATGAGATTCATTTTTATGTTAACTAGTACGTCCTAAATTCTGCAACTTTAAGTTAATAGAAATCTGATATATATTTCATTGATGAGTTCTTAGACATGGTTTGAAAATCATTTTGTTATGTGTACTTAGTTGTGGCTGATGTATGCTTACGTGGTCAATGGACGCGATCTATATAACTCGCGGCAGAATGTTGTAGTCACTGATTTCAAGTTTATAACATACACCTTTTGTTTCCATTTAATTGAATTCTTCCCAGATTAGAGTGAACTTAGTTCAATTTATAGTTCACCGTTTAAGATTCCTATTTTTTCGGAGTATGTTTATGTTCTTTTTTTTTTGGAGAGATTTGTGTACCTCTATTGACTTACAATGCAGCGAACTGGTAGAATTTCGGTATGCTTCAGGAAATATTAAAAACACGATCAGACCTTCCTTCCATAGACCAAAAATAACAATTTGTCCCCGGAACCTATAAACTTTTTTTCTTTAAATCTCGTGAATATCAAGTTGGAGTTAACAAAATTTATATGTGTAGAGTTAGAATTACATTGTTTCCTTTGAGATTATACTTAAACATGATATAGTTTTCAAGCATATATAAGAAGGTACATGCACACTTTTGCTTGTGACCGAGGACATCGTTGTCTGACATGCTATCACTGATCTTTGCCTATTGTTATATTATGTCTAACTTTGTTCTCATTCCCTCTTTTTGAAGCATATAGCGCATATTTATTTTCACTGCAAGTTCTTCTTCTTATAAGTTCCTCATCCTTATTTATTTAACCCATCTGGAATTAAGACACTAATTTAATCTTTTTTCTTTTTCTTTCTCTTGTACATGTACACTCGGGAGCGCATTTGGAGTTGTGATACGACTCCATTCATCTGTCCCAAATCAGATTTGTGCTCATCGATACATTATTAGCTCGTGTCTAGTAGCCTTTATCGCGTCACTAGTGTCCAACGCTCCCTTTTCGCTTCAAAATTTCATGTGCTTTATATACATATATGTGTTGCTATTTTTGACTAACACTTTCCATACTAATGTTTTCGTATTTATATTTATGCTTGCTTTATTTTTGTTTGGGTCTATAGAAACCAATTGAGAGCGATAGTAAGACAGTCGTTCATCTCCCATCCCTCTAGATATTAAGTTTAGTACGACCATTGGGTTTAGGATGACACTTTCGAATTTAGTTTTCATTTGTTACTTACTATATCTTTTGGTCACGAAAGCTTAACATTTAAAAGAAAGTGAACCTGAGAGGAACCCATTTTTAGAGTAACATATTCATTTTAGATCTATTTTAATAATAAAATAAGAGTTGAAAACAATTGTGTAGCAATTTTATAAAGTGCAGTTTTTTGAGGTGCCAACGTACATATTTTATCCTAAAAATTGCAGAATTTTGAGGGGTAAGAACTGCAACTTTAAACACCCCGGCAGTGCAGATTTTTTAGTGCAAAATATATACATTTTTTTGGAGTAAAATGCTATGTTATGAGAGTTTTTGTGATGCGGCATTTTGGGTTAAACAAATGATGCATTTTTAGTCTCAAAAGAGTGCCGAATTTGAGCTCAAAATGTGCATGATTTGAGCACAAAAATGCAAATTTTTAGCTTAAAAAAAAAACTGCACCTTTAACAAGCTTTACAAAGCAAATATTTTTTTAGTTTAAAAAATTATTTTTGCATGACTTAAAGTATAGATTTTTGGAACTAACCGTTATTCTTCGAGATTTTAAAAGTACAATAGTTTGGGGTCCAAAGGTGCTTTAAACACTACTTTCGAAAGGAAGAAGAAACATCATTTTAAAAGCCGAAAATGGATGTTATAAGGTTCGCTAGAATTGTTACCTTTTTAGTCTTGAAAACACACGGCTTAAGTTATTCGTTCCGAGAAGGACCAAAATATTCATTAGCTTTATCTATAAACTCTCACTTAGGATAAACTCTCACTTAGGACTATCCTTTAAAACTCCCAAATGATTTTGAAACTAGCGTAAGGCTAAAGTTGTTACCCTTTTTTAGAAATATTCTTTTAAAATAAGTAAATAAATAAGGAAGTAGGTCTATATATTTTATTAACATAAAATAAATGTAACTATAGAATAAGCCCCAATAATTATGCCTACTTTATATTCTTTTGACATCACCCCTTTATGAAGAAATTATATTTACTATTATTACTATCTCTATTTTACAAATCACAATATTGCTAAAATATTTTAATCTCTTAACATGCAATTTTCAAGATCTTAGATATGCCAACAGGTTCAAAATACAAGGTACATATATATATGTCATACGCAGAAAGGTACAGATTTTATACGTTTTTTTTCTCTATACGTAACATATTATTTTGTTACACTTCATATTATTTTTCTCATATCTACTATCACCTTTACAAATGATACTTATTTTTATTTTATTTTTATAATTTATAAATCCCTACACTTTAATATACACATTATTTTACTATATATTTGCACCCGACTATTATCTCATTTTATTTTATTTTATTTCCTTTCACATCTTAATTCTACATATGAATAAACGACAAATTTTCATATCCTTTAAACTCAACATTTATTTTGGATACATTTATATAAGATACATCTATATTTTTCAACATATAAAATTATCATACACTTTAGTATATTTATTTAATAATTTATTTATTTGCCGTATGATAAACATACTAATATTAATTTTATTTAATGGACATATATATGTCGTACCTTGTATTTTACTCCTTTCTTAAACTAATAAAATTTACTTACCATTGCTTTTAAAGCAAGTAAATAAACAAGTTTTTTTTTCTAATTATATTTTCCTAAATTGAGTTTAAGGACTATCTTCGGATAGGCTCTGAGGGATGCTTAATACCTTCCGCTCGAGTAACCAAAACCCTTACTCAGAATCTCAGTGGTTTCGCAGATTAAAACAGAGTTTACATCTACATATTTAAAAAATGGTTTTCCTAATATTTTCCTTAAAATTTAGGTGGCGACTCTAAGACAAAACAATTTTCTTTCAAAATCAGAATGTCAGCCATATTATGTAGTGAATTGTTTCGGCTGGTTCGAAATAGGGTGCGACAGTCACTAGAATCCCCTAGCACAAAGTTGAGTTGAAAACTTCCTTATCGATTAAGTTTTGACATAAGATCCTACTTAGGTCAATTTCAAATAATCATATTTCTCAGCACATAATGAATTAGGTAGCCCATGACCTATCAAGTAAAAGGTCTTTGAGTCTTCTTTCCAACACTATCAAGTTTTCCTCATTTCAAGTTTGGAGTAAGAGGTTATGACCGTTTTAGTGAAACCCTGTCAGACACTCAAAATTTCACGGACGGCTATACGGCCGGTGAAGATTTTCACGTATTGTGGAGCCTTAAACGGTTTGTGAAGCCTCTGTTTTAACGCACCTTGTCAGTCTTTTAAGCTAGGGTTGTTTTGGTCTATTCCACATGCGTTTGGTACTTAAACTACGTCATTTTAACTCCTATTCTAAGCCTAAATCACAATGTTTTACACCTAATTAAGGGCTTAGAAAGTGTTAATCAGTTCTTTTACGTTTATTAACAATTCAAGTCATTAGAGCAGGTTTAATAGGAGAAAAGCTAGGGTTTCAAGTGTTCTTTGAGTTTCATCGATTTCATCAAGAACTTCGTTCTTCCAAGTATTTACGGCTATCATAGTGTTGGACTAGTTCGTCCTCACTCCCTAAATCTACTTTCAAATTAGTAAAAGAGTAATCTAGGGTTCTATCCTTAGATTTGAGTATCCTTGAGATGAGTTGATAATGAATTATGAGTTCTTGAGTTGTTGATTATTTAATTCTTATTTCTAATTATTGAATTGTCGTAAATTGTGTGTTGCGATTATTGAGCTAATTGTTATGTCTATTTTTCAACATGAACCCCATTCTTGAGTATTCGTTGAATTCTTATTGAGAATCTTTTAAACAAAATGTTATTGTTTAAACTTAGTTTTGAGAAAGTAAAAGAGGAGTTTGAGAAAGAGTATAAGGGAACTGAGTATTTCCCAAATGTTTAAATTTTTACATGAAGAAAAAAAGTAGACTTCTTTTTAGAAAAGTTGAAAGAGTCAGAAAGATTAAGTACAGAGCAATTACCTCTTAAAAGAGACCCTTTTGAGTAATTATCTCAACCCATAATGCATTCTTACATTGAGCAAAGAGAAATCTTGTTTTCTAAATGAGAAACGAGTCTCAGAGATATTTCAGAGCAATTACCTCTTTTAAGAGGATAGTTTGAGCAATTATCTCAAACCAGAGAAAGAGTATGTTTTTATACATTTGAGAAAGAGTGTATATTATTAGGAGTAGTATTGAGCACCGATATGAGTGATAGTTCAAATAACTCACAACCCCTATAAACAATGTCTTGCCAACATGGGTACAAGATCATACTTTTTGGATGAATCATTAGTGCCTTCGAGCAGATCTTAGTGGATCCACTTAGTTGAGAGGTTCTATATCCTGGCACGATATGAAATAGTTCTGGCAGCGTGGACAAGATGTTGCATCATCACATAACTCATAGTGATGGTTGTCGATTAGAGAGTCTCCCAATAGAGATAACGTGTATTTTTTATATCACTTACTATATTGACTTTAGAGATGAGAAAGTATTTTGTAAATCTTTAAATGATTTAACTCATTTACTTCTTTACATTCATCATGAGTACATTGTTATTTATTGCAGTCTTATCTTTCAGTTATTTCGCCTCAACTATATTACTTACTCATACATTCAAATGTACTGATGTCATTTAACCTGCGTCTTCTTATGATGCAAATACATGTATTCAAGATTATCAACAGCCGCTCCATTGAGATCACTCTACACTCTAGTTAGCTTTTGGTGAGCCTCCTTGCATTTCAGAGGACTTCACATTTACTTTCTAGTTAGTAGTTTTGAGATGTCGTGGGTTGACATCCTTCTTTAATAGTAGAGGCTTCATGAATGGATAGAGTTGAGGAGTCTTTCAGTATTTACTTTTCCTTGAGATGTTTTTGCAAACTTTTATACTTATGTTATTGAGTATTTTACAGACAGTTTGAGTTCAGTATTTACTTTGAGTTTAAATGTTCAAAAATTCTGTTTTTAAGCCTTTTATCGCTTGAGAAAGTCTTCCGCTAAGTAGTTAGTTAGACCAAGGGTTCGTTAGGAGACTAGCAATGATTCTTGAGTGTCGGCCACATCTAGTGTGTAAGCTCGAGGCATGACACACTTGGTATCAGAGCACAAAGTTCAAGTGTCCTAGGGTGTCTATGAAGCCGTGTTAGTAGGATCTTATTAATGGTTGTGAGGTCCCCACTTCTATAAATGAGGGACTACAGAAATTTAAGAAAACTTTTCCTACTTTCATACTCTATATCATGCAATATAACTATTTCATAAGAAAGTTACTCAAACTCATGCATTTCTCAAATCCATTCGACTACTCCTCATACTAAAGGTAGTTGTAAAGCAAAGCCCAGATCTTTATCGATGAGTTACTCTCAACAAAAATATTCAGAAAGTCATGAGTCTGTAGAGGGGCTTGAGAGAAGCCCTTAAGTGAGCTTAAGTGTTGAGATTCAGAAGAATACACTCTTATTCATATGAATCATGTGTTCAAGCTAAAAGCGAGATGTACTTCCAGTCTCTCTTCTCTAAACTTTCTTTTAGTTGAGACCCTTATGAGGAAGTGTGTTTTTAGAGCTTGGGGTAGTATTTTCACCCCCCAAAAAAATAGTATGAGTTATAATGTTGTAAGTAGTAGTAGTAAAAGTGCCTAGAGTTAGAAGAATACATGCAGAGGTATAGTAATCTAAGAAAGGAAGATAGTGATGAGGAAAATTATGTTGTTGTAGTCATGCACCCAATAAGTTATTAATGAGGAGTTTTCCCTTATGGGTAGACTAATGAGTGATAAGTTTGTGAAGATTTCATGATAGACGGTAGAGTAAGAGTCACTAGTATGGATGAGTTAGAGTATACTTTAACCAGAAGGAAGTTTATGTCAATGTAACATTGTGTTAGTGAAAGTCAAGTATATGTGTTGAACAAAAGAGCAAAGTATTCCGGAGGAGATAGATCTAAGCTAGGCTTATGATTTTTAGGGAGAGCCATGATGTTCAAAGGGTTATAAAACTAATTTGGCAATGATGTATTGTGAATGGGTAAATAGTATTTAAGTTGTGAAAGGAAATGTGACGGTAAACTATAAGTATGAGACTGAGAGATAGAGATTTACTACTTGTCATGAGGTCTTAGTGGGCGAGTGTTTCTTAATTTTATCTACTAGTCGTAAGTTAGTATAATATGTGAGAAATTATATTTATATATGTGCTTAGTATTAGACACTAAACTTGAATTTGAGATGAGTGTTGTGATAAAAAAAGATAGCATGATGGCGATAGTGCTAGTTTTGAGGTTTGATCTGGTAGATTTGACATCGAGTAGGTGAGGAATTAAGTTATTACCTTGAAATAAATGTGAAGTAGTATACGTGTGGTATTATGACCCTTAGATGAGAACAATGAAGTATGGCTAAGTTATTAGATTAGAAAGAGTATTAACAGGTGTACCCGAGATCATATGTAGTCAGACGAGGTTCTAATTAAGTTTATGATTTTTTTCATGTGTACCTAGATAGTATAGTTGAGCTGTCGATGTGGGGTAGATTGATGTAAGCATTATTTATTACCCTTAAGAATTTTTCGAAGGGATCATGTACAGTCAATGATGAGCCTCTTAAATATAGTTCTAGTTTTCTCCAATTAGGTAGATATGGACTTAGAATGACGATATTAGTGTGCTAATAAAGATAAGTTAGACTATTAAGAGTTAGATTAAGCGGCTTTATAAACCAATGAGGGCAACAATTATATAAAGACTTCTATAGAAGCAGGAAGAAGTTAAGAGAGGCAGCTTAGAAAGAAGCCCCAAAAGGATCTTGGAGAGCTCTATAGACATGATATTAGCATTTTCTCGAGTATTAGAGTAAAAGCGAATATATACTAGTTTAGAAAAGATGGAATAGATCTATAACTTTAAAGTATTAGCTTCATACCTAAGGGGGAGATGATAAGATGAGAAATCAAGTCAAGTGTTGAGAATAAGATAGTAATATATTCAGAAATAGTTAAAGTGATATATTGATTCATTCATACTCTAGCGTATTCCTCAAAGCTTAGTCATTGCAACATCATGTTGATGTATCTTATATTTCATGACTTATGCTCATACACTTCAGACAAACTCACATCTATGCTCAGTTCCCAGAATGATGGGCAAAGACTTTAGCCCATTGATCTCAATCTTACTCCATAAAGTTATGGATATCAGCCTCATGATATGAACCTATTGTCTCATAGTATGCTTAGGCTCGCAAATTCATGATTTGATCTCAATGGCTAGCAAGATAATATTATGTCATGCATATTCTTCTATCAGAATTCTCGAATGAATCGTGCTTATAATCTTTCGCCCTAAAGCTCTTTTAGTGATCCTTTTTTGTTAAGAGAGTGATGTTGATGATAGTAGTTGAGTGATGATAGAAAAAGAAGGTTGATGTTTCTTATGTTGGTAGCAGTAGTGTGCTTATTTTATCTAAGGTTATAAAAGTGAAGGAAAGATGAATGGAGTTGTACCATGAGTAATAGCTAGGTGAGAGTAGTTAGTTAGTTATTGATTGTAATGCGTGAAATTTTAATTAATAGTGATGACGAGAGAATGAGAAATTCTTAGAAGGATTGGTTAGTAGGAGACCATGGATTGACTATAGTACTAGGCTTGAATGTGATGTTGTTACATGTGGATGAGTACATGATGCATTAGATGCTTCTTGAGTAGGATTCGAAGTTTTGTTGAATGTAGTGGTAAGGAGTAGTATTCACAGGATGAGATTTCCTATAGAGACGTAGAACATGAATCTTGTGGTTTAGATTAGTATAAATATCTCATGCTTAAGATCTTGTGATTTAGAGATAAGTCTTGAACACAATAAGAGCAGATAGTTTAACTTAGACCTTGGTAAAGATACTCATAAATCCTTGTAGGAGTTATGAGTTGTAGCTAATGAGGTGCAATATTCATAAAGATGGGCCTGGTTTAGAGGTGTTGCTAGGCTTGAAAGCTAGCAATTGTATTGCTTAAGCCATAATAGTCCTATTCTTATTTCATGCCCAGATACCTTTGTTTCATGTAAGATAACTTCACATAGAGCGTGGATATGTTTAAAACAAGGGAAAAGGCTCAAATATGCCATCGAACTTTCAGAAAAGGCTCATTTATGTCATCCGTTAAAAGTTTGGCTCATCAATGCCATTACCGTTTAAGAAAAGGCTCATTCATGCCATTATTTTTTAACGGTGATTTTGCAAAACCATTTTTTACACGTGACCAATTATAATTCGGCCACGTCATTATTATTTTTATAATAAAAAAATAAAATTCTGAACAAACATTGAATTAAAATAACCCACCCAAGTATAGATCCACCCAAGTAAAGACCCACCCAAATTTAAATCCCTATAACCCATCAGTAACCCAATTTTTCATTCACTTTTAATCTAAAAACACTAACTAAGAAAAGAAGTTTCTTCACTTCTGTAAGGACGACCAACTCCTTCTCCTTCTCCGACGAATTTACTGATCTTTCTTCAATCTCATTTATGAAGATTAAAGAGGTTAGTTTACATATTACTACTAAATATTTATTTAATGTGGTTGGTAGAGGATTTCAAGAAAGTGTACATATGGGGTTCTAAGTCATGTGGGTTTGTTATTTTTGTATGTGAATGTATTGTTTAATAGGAAATGTTTTTGACTTTTAATGGTCTTTGTTTGTTTCTTTTTGTTGTGGTCCCATATTGTATTCATTGTCAAATTTAGGGATTTTTTATGATTGTTCTGTAAATGGTTTAACACTACTTTATAGTTAAAGTTCTCAACTTTTAATGATCTTGTTTGTTTCTTTTTGTTGTGTCCCCGAATAGTATTCAGATGTTAGATTTGGGGTTTTTTATGTGACAATAGTATAAAGGGAATCATTGTTTATTAGTTAGAATTTGTCTTTTAATGATGTTATTTGTTCCTTTTTGTTGTGGTTTCGAAGTGTATTCTCTACAAAACTTTTACACTATACTATTTAGTTTCTTGCATTCCTTTAATCTTTCTCCATATGCCCTCCATCAAGTAATTTGACATGAATCGTAGACAAGTTGCTTAGCTACTTTAATTTGAAGATTTGTTTCTTGTTCTTCGATTTATGTTATTATGGATAGTTTAATCATCATATTGACTATATTTTAATTGTTGTATGTTGCTGGTCCCTCATTTATTCAATTGTTTTTTTTGGCATGTGTACATTACTGAAGAATGATTGCTAAAGTAACAATACTATTTCACTATGGGGGTGAATGGGTCTTTTCTCCCCTATTATTGTACACTAAGAAGTTGATGCATATGTGGCATGAATTTGATCCAGACTTGTTGTCTTACAAAGACTTATGTGAAGAATTTAAAAAGGAGCTTGGTTATTTTAAAGTGAAACAACTCTTAGTTGCTGGACCATCTGGTAGATACTACATAGTTGAAGGTGATGATGGAATTCGGGCTTTACAATGCCTGATTTTTCACGAGTTTAAGAATATTGACTTATTTGTTGTAGATGATTCGGACTTGACAGTTGATACCCATAACATTCTTCATCATTTAGAGAGATATCATATAGATGTTGAAGTTGCATTAGATAATGAACATGTATCAGGAGATTCTGATTGTGAGGTTGATACTCCTTCTGATGTGGAGTATGATGTAGAAAGGCTTCAGTTGTTTGAGAAACAAAGAAACAGTACTGTAAGTGATAAATTGGAGCACTACAAGGATTAGAGAAGGGGATGTCATTTGCCACCATTGAGGAAACTAGAAAGATAATGAACTACTATGCTATAACTAGTAGACGTGGATTGAAGATTGAAAAAACTGATCCTAGCAGGGATAGGTATGTTTGTCAAGTTGGATGCCCTTTTAAATGTAATATTTCACAGGATAAAAAAGGGGCTTCTGGATTTAGTATAAAAAATTTGATAAGTGAGCATACTTGTTTTCCATGCTACAAAAATTCGAGGGCTAATTCGAAGACATTAGCTCAATACTTCAAAAGTAAATTACAGAGAGATCCTAAGTACACTATGAAGGAAATGAGAGAAGAATTATCAACTGATTTTGATTTGAATGTTACAAAATCCAAGCTAAAGAGGACTAAGGTGATGACCCTTGAAAAACTAGACGGGAGTTTCAAGGATGACTTTAACAAACTTGAAGCATATGGGGCTAAATTAAAAAAGTCTAATCCAGGAACTGATGTTGAAATAAACATCTCAAAAGATGCTTTTGAGCAAGGTATAAGAAAGTTCTTGAGGATGTACATATGTTTTAATGCCTTGAAGGTAGGTTGGAAAAGTGGATTAAGACCCCTCATTGGTTTGGCTGGTACTTTCTTGAAGGATAGGATCAAAGGTTAATTGTTGGTTGCTGTGGGACAAGATTCTATGAATCAATTCTATCCAATTGCTTGGGCAGTGGTTGACAAAGAAACTATCAGGACATGGTCATGGTTTGTGGAGCTTTTGAAGAGGTCTTTATGTCACGACCCGAGCCTACACCCTGGACGTGGCCGACACTCGAAGACCATTGTTGGTCCCCAAGCGATCCCTCATCCTGGCTGACTACAAGCGGAAAACTGATTCAAGCATACAAAACTTAAAAACTGAAATAAAAGTTCATAAAACTTAAATTCAAACTTTAACTCAAATGAAAACTCTGAATAATAAAATATATTCAACTCGCCCCAAAATTGGCAACTTAAGTCTTTGAAATATTTAATAAAATAAATAAATAATAAAGACTTCTCAACTATACTGACTATCTATGAAGCCTCTAACTGATAAACATGGAAGTCAGGACAAGACCCACGACATCCTAACAACTGGTATAACTAAAAAGTAAATGAAATCCTTTGGAAACAAGGAGGCTCACCATAGCTAACTTGAACTCCCAGATGTATCAACGAATCTCCTGTTGATGATCCTGAATACCTGTGTCTGCATCATGAGAAGATGCAGGCCAAATGGCTCAGTACGTGGAATGTACGAGCATGTAAGGGGAATTCTAAAGCATAAACATAAGCTTGAACTTTGATAAAAGGAAACATACT
>JAJOOR010003590.1:0-81131 GCA_036250505.1 Solanum acaule | reverse complement strand
TTAGTTTTGCCGATTCAAGTCTTGGCCTAGAATTCATCTTTTAGCATTTTAGAAAGGGCACCATTTCTTAGTTCTGCCCATTTCACACATTCATGCATTCAAGACTTTAAGTAACAAGGAGGGACACTTTAGTCTACCAACCAAGTCACAAACCGATAACTAGAACTTTACAGACACGGTTTCATAGACTCCCTAGGACTCTTGAACTCTGGGTTCTGATACCAAGCTTATCACTCCCCGAGCCTACACCTTGGGCAGGACTGGTACTCGAGAACCATTGCTGGCCCCAAGAGAACCCTTGGCCTAACTTACTTACTCAGCGGAAGACTTTAAGTATTAAGAAAAGCATTCAAATGCTAAATAACTCAACTGTCTCAAACTAAACTCATAATGTTTTAAAATAAACATTTAACTTAGCCAAAGTGGCAACTAAAATCTGAACATAAGACGATAAAAAGATAATGACGAATGAACTAACATCTGACTGTCTATTTATGAAGCCTTTAAAACAGCTGAGATGGATGTCGAGACAAGACCCACGACATCCTAATGAACTAACTAATACTGAAAGCAATAAAAAGGGATCCTCCAGAAGTAAGGAGGCTCACCACAAGACTCTGAGTGCTCAACTAGATCAACGATACATTGGATGCTGATCCTGGTTATCTTTGTCTGCATAATAAGAAGATATAGGCCAAATGGCATCAACACATTGAATGTACGAGTATGCGAGGGGAATTCTAAACAAGACATAAGCTTGAAAGGAACTGAAGAACTTACCTGGCTCAACTCAACTCAGCATAACTGAACTCATTTCAATATAAAGAAGTTTAAAACAAGTGCAATTTAAAGAAAAGTTGTTTAAAACATGGATGTCAACTTTGTGTGTATGCAAAGATACAATATAACTCTGAAATGTATGTAAAAATACAAATAAACTAAGTATATAAGAATACAATTACTTCTGTGGAAGTTTCTCTAATCGACAACCATCACGTAAGAGCTATTGTGATGATACAACGTTTTACCTCATGCTGTCGGGGCCGTCCTATACTTTGCCGAGGGTATAGAACCTGAACTACTAAGTGGATCCACTAGTCTATGCTAAAAATCACTAAAGGAATCATCTAAAAAGTATGACATTTTTCTACCCATGATGGCTATATGGTTTATGGGGGCTGTGAGTTGTCTGAACTCTCCCCCATATCGCTGCTCAATACTACTCCCAAAATATGATACTAGCTCTTATGTTTAAAAACATACTTCTTTCTGTGATTTGAGATAATTGCTCAAAACTTAGCTCAAAGTCTATCTTGGAAATCAAAGTTTCGTCTCTTGCTTAATTTAGAAAGCGATTACTCTTTTCTGAAAACTAGCTCAAAAGCTCTTTGGAAATCAAGGTTTCTTTTTCTTGTTTAAATGTGAAAACATTTCAATTCTTTGGGAATACATAGTACCCATATACTTTTGAAGAAATGAACTTCAATATTATTCTTTACTCAACTTGAACTTTAAGTCTTACAACAAAGTTAAAACATTTGGAAAAGACTTTTGGAAAACTC
The DNA here is from genome assembly GCA_036250505.1 of Solanum acaule. Taxonomy (NCBI): domain Eukaryota; kingdom Viridiplantae; phylum Streptophyta; class Magnoliopsida; order Solanales; family Solanaceae; genus Solanum; species Solanum acaule. Next base: position 79,569 of record JAJOOR010003590.1, on the reverse strand, counting down.
TAAGAACTCTTCTTGACTTGACTCTTACTTTTCTTGACCTTGATCTTAAGTTTCCTTGAATTGGATTATGGATTCAAGGTTCATGATCTCATGTTTATGATGATTTTATGATGTTTAAATGTACCTTAGAGTATAGAAATCGATTGGAAAACATAGGTACGTTACTAAGGAACTAGTATGGAAAGAAGGGGGGAAAATGGGGTGAACTGGCGTCCTTAGCGCTTTGAGAGGTGTGGGGCACCAGAGGCCAAAGTTCAAAGAATCTTGCTTGGGGATCTGAGAGGGGCGATGCCCCAGAGGCAAAAGATCAGAGAATTCTTCTTGGGGCTACGAGAGGGGCGACGCCCTAGGCCCCTGCCCAGGTGCCTCCGACTTTTCTTCTTCCTTTTTCAACTCTAAACCCCCTATTTTGACTTGGTTCTTTCCCAAAACACTTAGAATCAACTATACCATCAATATATGAAAGATTATAATCGAATTCACACCTAAAATCATGGATTCGGATCAAACAATTCCTTAACAATTTCAACGAATCAAGAATTCAAAAGAACTTCAACAAACCCATCAAGAACTCAATTTCTAAACTTTCAAAACTTAAATTCACTGAAATAAATCATGATTGGTGCATGGATGAACAAAACCAACACTATATGATCTCACATACCTCGTAGGGATCAACCCTTGACGAAATCCACAAGCGATTCTTGAAGATCTTGACGATTCTTGCTTCTTCTCCTCTTTTTTTTCTCTTCTCTCAAAACCCTGACTCTTTTCCAAAAGCGTAAACTGACTAATATCAGTTTAGATCCCAATTAATTAGCCAAAAACGAAATAAAATATTGGGTAAGGAAAAGACCATAATGCCCTTCTAAAATCCGGATTAGACTTTCCTTAATTGAACAACCCAACTTCCAATGGGAAAATCTCACTCATACGAACTTGGAATGGCGCAAACTCGGCGGCGTTGGAAAGATTATTCCAAGATCTTTCCTACGATATCTGGAAACACACCTAACTCATCCTGAGATAGGAGTTATGGTCGTTTTAAGTAGACCAAAAACTCAACTTAACATACTTAACAAATTTTCCAGATTTTTATATTCTTTCAAAAAATGATTATTTCCACTTATTAACTTCTTTCTAGTTACGGGGTGTTATACTTTGCCTCTCGCGTCGAGATATTCTCCATTTCTGATTTTCACTTTGGAAATAAAAGATCTATCGAGATCTTTAAAGAGTTCTTGGTCGCTGGTCATATGATTTGTGCATCCACTATCAATTAACCAACTTTCAGAAACACTTTTGCTAGCAAAACAAGTTGCTACAAGCAATTGCTCTTCTTGATACTGATTTACTATAGCCTTAGCTTCTTCTTGTTGCGGTTGTGACTTGCATACCCTCTCCACATGGCCTAATTGACCACATTTGTTGCACTTGACATCTGGTCTCCACCAACACTTCTGTTGAGAGTGATTTATCTTTTTGCAATGAGGGCATGGAGGCTGACTTTCTCCCTTATTGTTGTAAATATTGCTTGGCTTGTGCTTCTTGTTTTTTTTTTCCTTCCTTTGTTTGACTTGTTGTTTTGTGAATTAGCTTGAAAAACACCTTCAACAGAACCTTCTTTCCTCATTAATCTCCTTTGCTCTAATGCCTGCAAAGCTTTGACAAGTTCTGCCAAGGTAACGCTTGACATATCTTTAGAATTCTCTAAAGAAGAAATTGTGGCTTCATATTTCTCAAGAATTGTAACAAGAATCTTTTGAACAATTCTTTCATCAGTGAAATCCTTACCGAACAATCTCACCTTGTTGGCTAAGTCGAGTAGTTGGTCTGCATAGTCTTTTATAGTTTCTTATTCTTTCATTCTCTTCATTTAAAATTCTCGAATCAGATTCATCAGTTGCATATTCTGCACTCTTTCATTTCCTTGATATTCTTTTTTGAGATACTCCCGAATTTTTGCAGCAGACTTCATTTGCATAATTCTGGTAAGAATTGAAGGGGATACTGTAGAGAAAAGGCAAGATTTAGCTTTGGCTTTCCTTGTCTTATTCTCCTTGTGAAGATTCATCTGATTCATTATTGGATTATCACCAAGAGGAGTGAAGAAATGAAGAATGGCAAGCCTGGGGATCGCCAAGAGCACTTGATGAATCACCGAGTCGCGAGTTTGACCGCCTAAAGTTCCAGTGTGCCAGCCCTGAGGGAAGAAGCCAAGTCGGCGACAAAAAAAAGCAGTCGGTGAATCACCGAGTAGTTCCGCGATGCAAAGATAGATCTCCCAAAGTTGCAGAACTTGAGAATGCTTAGTGCCAACGCGAAAAGACGATGGAAGAGGTCAGAGAGCGGCTCGCAGAGTGGTTCGGCGAACCTGACTTACTTCACCAACTGGCCATTTGTGGCTTATTTTTTGCGACTATAAATTAGATTTTGAACATTTTATTTAGGAGGTTGGATAGAGTAGAAATTTCTAATTTAGTTGAGAACACTTTTCTCTGTAGTTTTTCATAGCTTTGAAGAATTTTAAAGGTTCAATTTGGAAATTTGGTAAGTGGGTTTCGAATATTCTACAAATTGAAGCATTGTAAAGACTAAATCACTCTTACCCAGTTGATGGCTAATCAATTCGGTAATCGTTTTTACTCTTTTATGATGTTTGGCTAAAACCCCAATTATTGGGGTTTGATCATGTGATTATGGGTTGAATTAGTTTATGGGTATTGTTAATTACTAGTTGAAATGCTATTTTGAAGTGAGTTTAATCATTAATTGTGGTTTAATTTATGAATTGTAGTTGCAAATGCAGTTCTAATTTTGTGGTCTTGGCTTGCTCGAGAGAGAGAGAGAGAGGTTTTAGAACTAAAATTATTGATTAATGATTTGTGGGTAATGGGTTGAGCTGGGTTTAGCTCGAGAGAGTAAATCCTAAACCCAATCCTACCCATCTAGCTCAAAAGAGTGGATGAATTAAGGTGTAGGCTGTTTTTCATTGTTATGCTTGTTGATGTTCGAAAGAAATCACCTGATTTGGGGTAGTTGTTCGAGAGAAAGCTATCTCCCTTATAGTCTAGCCTACTCACTGATTTTTAGCCGTTTACTAGTAGTTTCAATTACCCATACATCTACATTTGCCTATAATCGATCACATCCTGAGAATCCCTCTCCTTATTGTTATTTCAATGTGTTTGTGACTGCGTTGTAGTTGATAATTACAAACAAAAACCCCATCTTACATTCATGTCAACCCTTTAATTTGATTCATGTCTTTTTCTTCCTAATCAAATTTGAACACGTAATGCTCCCTGTGGGATTCTACCCCAACTCATTTGTTGGGTTTTATACATATTAATGATCGTTGACACCTAGAATTGGAAGAGGTGTGCTTGAAACGTTAAATCACTTTCACCATCTAAGGAAATATGCATACGAATATTGATAATGAGCAACAAATTTTTTGTTGCATTCCATGTGAGCATCGAAAAAAAGGGGCAACCACTGCTAGAGGAATGTACTTAACAAGTTCACCAACCGAGGAAAAAAATGAGTCACACAACATTACAAGATTTGAAGGAGAAAATGATTGTCCCAGTTGCACAAGTCTCGTCTATCACTTTTGAGCCCTCTAAAGGAAATACCCAAGTTGGTAAGATAAAGGGAAAATTTGATCAAAAGGTCTTCAAAATATTTGAAAAATCAGATTACGACTTCTTAAATCTAGAGAAGTTAGGATAACTCAAGGATGAATTGACCGGTGAAAAGATACATGGGCTTACAAAGTTTAAATGTGGTTGAGAAAGCAAGGATATTATGTCGCCACTCATAGGTTTGGGTTAGAATTCAGCTTGACGAAGCCTCTTCAAATTTCATCTAAGAAGAAAAAGGAAATAACTTCATCCGACCATACCTCCGTAGAAAAAACAAAAGAATATAAGGAAGGTAAAACACCACGATGAACTTCGATGTTTGAACGCATAAAAGATTGGACACCCCGTGTCTCTACATTTGAAAGATTGACCCGCAAGGATGAAAAAGAATCCTCTAAATAAGGGGACGGAGATGCTACCACCTCAAAAACCTCCATATTTCATCGCTTGGAAATCAAAAGGAAGGCATTATTAGGAAAGAGACTGTTGAAGTATGAAAATCATATTTTTGTGATGTAACCAACAAAGAGATTCATAGTGTTTCCCATCACGTATGAAGAGAAAGACTATATTGTCAATTACCACATATGGTTCGTTGAAGGCAAAAAGAAGCACCATTGTTGTCACGAACTAGTTTCATGGAGAAAGAAAAAAAGGAGCAAGGAGAAGCCATCACAGTCTTCCAAGGAAGTAAGGGGGAAGATTCAAACTTGATACAAACATCCTATCACAAAACAGTGGAAGAAGATCCACACATTGATGATACGGATGATGATGTCCAAGAGGCTCCCCCTCAACTGGAGGATGGTGTACAATTAACCATAAAGAAATATCGGGCCTTAGTCCCAGGATAGTTATTCATCATTTAGGGATAGAAAATGGAATACGTCCTATAAATCAGTCACAATGAGCGTTTCACCCAAAGTTGGTAACATAAATTGAAGCGGAGGTCAATAAGCTCAGCAAAGTTGGATTTACCCAAGAAGCGAAGTACCCATCATGGATCTCAAATATTGTACATGTTAAGAAGAAGGATAGTCAAACACATGTTGTGTTGATTTTTGAGATTTGAACAAGTCATGAATCTATGTCATTTATGGAAGAGTCTTTTGAATATTATCAAATCATAATTTCTCCAAAAGATGAAGAATGCAATGCCTTCCAAACTCCAAATGGAATTTATTGTTACAAAGTGATGTTGTTTGGTCTAAAGATTGCATGTGTCACCTACCAACGTGCAATGCAATTTTTTTTATGACAAACTTTATAAAATGGTGGAATTTTATGTTGATTACTTAGTGGTAAAGACAAAGCAAAGGGAATACCATCTTGAACATCTTCATATTGTTTTTGAGAGATTAAGAAAATTTGAATTGAAAATGAATCCACTGTGCATTTGGGGTTACCTCAGGAAAGTTTCTTGGCTTCAATGTGTGTAACCGTTAAATTGAATTTGATCCCGCAAAGATTGATGCCATTCAAAAAAATGTCTCAGCAAAACAACTTGAGAGGACTCCTCAGTCTACTAGGAAATATGGAATTCATTCGGAGATTTATTTCTAACCTGGCTAGACGATTGATGAGTCCACAATTTGGACTCATTTAGGGCTTTATTTTGATCGATTTAGTGTCCTCAAATGTAAATTTTGTCTCAATAACTAATGTAAATCCTTAAGTTTCAGGTATTTGAGTTTAGAGACAAAGCATGGACACTATCAAGCAAAAAAAAGAATAATGCAGCTGAAAGAACGAAGATATGAAGGCCTGAGGATAGCCTAATACATTAGGCGAGTCGCCGAATGGCCTTAACCTCGCCCAAAGTTCCAATGTGCTGAGCCTTAAAGGAAAAGATCAAGTTGGCAATGAAAGAGAGTAGTCGGCGCGTCGTCGAACAGTTCCGCGAAGCAACACCATATCGCCCAATGATTCAAAACGCGAATATGCTGAAGGCAAAAGCTGAAAGGCGATGAACCAGACCAAAGGGCGGATCGCCGAGTGCATCGGCGATCCTAACTAACTGCGTCGAGTGGCCCTTTGCAGCATAAATTTTCAAAAACTGTAAATACCCATTTAAATCTATAGCTTAGTAATGAAGTTGTAGCAAATTATTACTGATTTTTAGAATATTTTCAGTTTGAGTTCTTAGAGTTTTTGGGAGACATTGTTCTTGAGCTTTGAAGGTTTTCATCTCCAAGAAATTGGAAGTGGGCATCAAAGAATCTTCATCTTAGACGTATTTAAAGACATTATTTATCGTACACATTTCATGGAAACACTTTTTGGTATCGATTTCTACCTCTTTTTCATGTCTAGCTAAAACCCCAATTCTTGGGGGTGTGATTATGTGAATATGGGTTAAATTTACTGTTGGGTATTGCTCATTCATTGATAGTCTATTTGCTGTTTAAATGTGATTTTGTTTAGTAGTTGTGTTTGAACTTAATGGGATTGTAGTTGCAAATACGATTTCATCTTTGTGTTTATGGCTTGCTCGAGAGAGAGGTTTTAAAACCAAAACTACTAAATCGATAGTCTGTGGTTATTGGGTCGTCGTGGGTTCAGCTTGAGAGAGTGAATCATATACCTTCTCCCACACATTCAGCTCGAGAGAGTGAATGGGCTAAGGCAAAGACTTTGCTTAATTGTTGCAACTCGGTGTTCGAGAGAAACCGAGTTAATTTAGGGTAAGTTGTTCTAGATAAAATTTACCCCCACTAAAGTCTAGCTTAGTTACAAATGTTCAGTAATTTCTTATCAATAGCATTTACCCGGTTGTTTATTTTATCCCATATCACATCCGTCTCCCTAATTCACATCTATATATTTTTGCTATTTTTGGTTTATTAGTTGAATACAAACCCTCCTTTGATAATTGACATTCATGTCACCTTTTTAATATATCATGTTTTTACTCGTTCATGTCTATAGCTATAATTAACTTGAACACATTTTTACTTTTCTACTAATTCTCAATTACAAACCGCTCCATGTGGGAACGATCCCAACCCTTGGTTGGATTATATATTATTGAATGACCATGGACGCTTAGTATTGAATGAAGTTGTAACGACCCTAAAAACGAACTAGTGAAACTAGAGCCTAACGTGTGTGCGTTTGAGTTTGGTGTGAGTGTGTCTTGAGTTTTGAAGTTGTTTATGGTTGTCTCGAGCCATGGTTGAGCTATTTAGGGGTTAGACGTCAAGGTACGACCCCCCAAGGACCACCCTAAGGGTCCTTGAGGAGGGCCCTAAGTCTAAATCCCAAGACCCTAATGAAACCATGGGGCTGCCCAAAATGGGGTGACCTACTGAAAGGGTCCACACCCCGTAGGTCCATCCATGCCCCGTGGATTGCCTCCGTAGGTCATGGCCCCTAAATGCACCTCTCTGACCCACAAATCATTAATCAAGAATCTTAGTTCTAAAACCTCTCTCGTGAGCAAGCCAAGAACACAAAGATAGAAATGCATTTGCAACTACAATTTATAAATTAAACCACAATTAATGATTAAACTAACTTCAAAATAGCATGTAAACTAGTAATTAACAATACCCATAAACTAATTCAACCCATAATCACAGGATCACACCCCAAGAATTGGGGTTTTAGCCAAACATCATAAAAGGGTAAAAACGATTACCGAATCGAATATCCATCAACTAGGTAAGAGAGATTTACTCGTTACAATGCTCAATTTGCAGAATATCGAAACCCACTTCCAAAATCTCCAAAATTGAATCTCTAAAATTCTCCAAAAGCTATGAAAAACTCAAAAGAAAAGTGCTCTAAACTAATTCAGTCTTGTCCCACTTATCCAACATCAAAAAATCTCTTAAATAAAATGTTCAAAATCTAATTTATAGTCACCCAAAATAAGCCACGAAGGGCCGTTTGGTGAAGTAAGTCGGGCTCACCGAACCACTCAATGAGTTGCCTTTGACCTCTTCCATGGCCTTTTCACCTTGGCATTCAGCATCCTTGATTTCTGTAACTTTGGGAGATCTATCTTTCCTTCGCGGAACTGCTCGACGATTCGCCGACTGCTCCTTTTCGTGACCAACTTGGTTTCTACCCTCAGGGTTTGGAACACTAGAATTTTAGGCAGTCAAATTAGCCACTCGGTGACACGCCAAGTGCTCTTGGCGATCCTCAGGCTCTCCCTTCTTCATTCCTTCAGCTTGTTTTGTTCCTTTTTGCCCTTTAGTGTCCTTGCTTTGTTCCTCGATCCATATACCTGAAAATCAAGGTTTTAGCATCAGTTTGTGGCACAAATTAAGCATTTGAGGACACTAAATCTATATAAACAAAACCCTAAATGAGTCCAAATCTTGAACTCATCAACACCCCCAACTTAAACTTTTGCTTGTCCTCAAGTAAAACTCAAGATCAACAGTTCAAAAAGGATTTCTCAAATAGTGCTACATAAGACTCAACATGAATGCACACAACAAGACTCAATTTACTCATGCAATGACCAATTGTGCACTCAAAGATTCAAATTGTGACTCACCATTATCAAAGATGCTCAAGTTCACAATACTTGTTTCAAATTCAAGTTCAAGCTCAACAAAGGTACTCAAATGCCCTCACGACAAAGATGACTCCCTATTAACACCAAGTTCTTCAACAATTTATTGTTTCAGAATCACATACGACTCTCACACTCACAGAGATGAACACATGCATGACTTCACCCATAGGTTTGCCCTTATTTTCCAATCAACATTTGCTTCAGCTCACTCAAGATCACATAGGTCTTTCCAAGGTATGGTATGGACATTTAGGCTCAGTGGCTTCTACTCTCATTAAATGTGGTCTGAACATCACTTTCTTCCATTTCTTCAACATTTTGATCATGCTCATAATTCACCCCATTATTCACTTTCAAATGGACTACTGGATACCCCATTTCTTTTGCAACTTCTACTACTTTATTTCATAACTTTTTAATTCTTTTTCTTTTTCTTTTTTTATATGGAGGGGTTCCATCTTTTTCAAAACCATTGTTCTAAGGGGAATGTTTCACACTTCTTGATTTTCTTTCTCTTTTCACCACACCCCCAACTTAGGCTTTTGGCCTAATTTGGCAATTTAAACAAACCACACTTCATGAGAGTTATGGATGAATGGATAAAGAGAGGTCACAATTGTTCAAGTTTCTTCCAAGAAAAGGATAAGGCTCAAGGGGGTTCAAACAAGGTCACACATCTCACAAAGTTGGCCACAAAAGAGGTATAATGTCAATTTGTTTCACTCTCTAAAATTGTTTCCTAAGATCATTTCAAGAGATTGCATCACCTAGTCAACCGGACCAACGGGGCAAATTCTAGGTGTCATCATACACAATGTTCAAGGTAAGCTCATCACACAAGGCATTGGCACCAATATCAAATGAGACTCCACACTTTCTATCTAGTGTGCAATGTTCATCACAAGAGACTCATTCGATAACCGGCTAGTCACAGCGAGATGCAAAAAGTCCACACATTGTCTATGCAACTTCATTTGACCTCATCATAGTCGCACATTCATTTTGTTCAATTAAGGGCACTATTCAAGTCATCCGTATTGATCATAACCGATACTCAAATTTGCACAAAAACAGCCACAATCACACAATAGAGGTGGCACAAATTTTTAAAATAGGTCAAAAACCATTTTCATTCAAAACAAGGAGCAACAAGCTCAAACATCCACAATATAAGATCAAAAGATAATCAAAATACAATTATAGATCACAAAACCCTATATATACAAATAAAATATAATCACAAGAGGTAGGTATGGAAATACCTCACCCCACCCACAAAAGAAAAGCAGTTGTCCTCAAATGCAACTAAAACAACCAAAATCAATATAAACAACAGAGAGGGAAGTAAAGATATCATCCTGTCTACTCAGTTGCTCCGTCTGTCGGGGCATCAATGCCCGGTTTAACATCAGTTGTAACTACATTCGACCCAGCCATAGTGGTGTCTCTCAAGGAGGTCTGTCGGGCAATCTCGAACATAGCACCCTCTAAGTCGGCCAGCCAGATCATTATACACAGCCGCATCTTGCTCCCCAAGTTGCTCTTTGTCGGTGTCGACTTCAGAAGCAGCAGCAGCATCCTCCATAGTATCATCTCTGGTGGTAGCCGGAGGCATATCAGAACTGACCGGGACCTCTGCACCCGGAACACCTAGAACCTCTGCTAACTTAAATAGTGAAGTTAAGTCTTTGGACTTAAGATGGTCCACATCCTTCCTCAACTCGGAGACCTCAGCTTCCAAAGTCGTAACCTCATTAGTAACCCTTGTCGTCTCTCACAAGTCTCCACTCTCACTGTGAGAGCATAAATGGATGTCCGAAGGGGTGTCAAAGTAGCTGAAATTGCTCGCTCAATCATCCAGGGTACCTCAACCTTTAGCCGGGAAGCCCGCACATTTGTAGAATAGGCTAGGTGCCCCATCTTGAGGAGCATGGCCTGAGTGATTAGAGTCCTCGAGGCAGTGGTACCTGAAGTAGCTCTAGGAGGTTGGGAGGCAGTAGAAGGACCTGGGGCTTGGGAAGGAGTGGAAGTAGATGTACCTGAATGCTCGAAGGCCAGAGTAGGCAAAGCTGCCTCTACAGGCATAGAATTAACATCAACCTCCGGGGATTAATCCACCGGAGTTGATCTCCTCATATCCACCTCCTCACGTGTGTACTCGGCCTCTATGCGCCAGATGTCGATGGAAGATGTGGGTGTGACTTCAACATCCCTCTTCTCGTCAAGAGAAACTCTAGCCCACCGACACAACTCTGTAATAAGCACTGGAAAAAAGAAGGGATGTCTGACGCTATTTGGCCCTCATGGCTATCTCCTGCTCGATAATCAGCCCTTAATTTAGGGTCTTCCTGGCTATAATACTCCCAATGCATGCCGTCTTTGGGTGGCGAAGGATGGACTCATTCTGTGATGGCATGATAGAGCTGCTGATGAAGCTGAACCAATACCGAGTTGTTCTATTTAAGTCCTTTTTCTCAATGGAGGCTCTAACCTCAATCCACATCGGTGGGGTGTTAGAAATGAGAGGAGCTAGCCAACCCTTAAGGTCATATAGAGTCTTCATCGTAGTCAAACTCTGGTACTTATGCACGAAGTATAGAGACTGGTCGAGTACCATGTTGATATCATTGTTACTGCATATAATCGACCATCCTCTGGGCATCACAAACTCCACTGGCCTGAAGGCACATGCCTTCTTATTTCCCTTAGGTACTAGATCACCGTAGGCAGCATAGAACTCTCAGACCCAGGTAGGAATATAGGGGCCACGGGGTCTGGTAAATTGCTCAAACATGTGGAACCAGAGAGTGTCCCACACATTATGGTACTTGTCCACCACACCATCCGTGGACAATCTCTTCTCTTACAGGATGGTCCTCAATCCCTCGGCCTTTAACCGGTTGAGTAACTGGGGAGGAGGACCCTGAACTGATGGTGTTGGAACCACCGTCTATGTCGGAGCTGGCACTGTATCAGCAGGAGGAGGGGTAGACTCCGGGATCCTAGACAGATCTTGATGAGCCCTTGCACGAATCTCTCTTTACCGATTCTGTAGTGATTGATCATCCTCAGGCTCGAAGAATGAGGCCTGAGAATCAACAGATTCCCCATCACTGCTAGAGTTGTGCTCCGGTCTCTAAGTTACGGGCACTTTGCCCTTTCCCTTGCCTCCCTTCAGAGGTGTTCTCTCTCCCTTTTTGTTCGAAGCAGCTGCTCCCTCATTTATTACAATGCACCGTGCTCGTTTGCGGGACGGTATGCCACTTTCATCCCAATTGGTCCTAATAATATCTACAAAGCACATCGAAAATTGGTAGAAATTAATCAAGATAGTTGCAGAAAGACACGCCAAACCAATCGGTGAGTTGCCGAGTCACTTTGGTGAGCTAGATCGGGCTCACCGAAAGGACCAGCCTGAAAATTTTTCTGAAATAAGGCAGTTCGGCAATGTTTGGAGCCCTTCGGTGAATTGCCGACATCACTCGGCGAGCTCAGACTTGCCCGCCAAATATTACAGTGTGTTTTAGGGGTTAGGGGCGCAAAAAGGGCGATCAAAAGAATCTTTCGGCGAGTCGCCTAGTGAAACCGGCGAGCTCAGGCTTCCCACCGAAAGTTACAGACTCAAATTAGCCAATCAAACAATTAAGGGAGATCAAAGGGGGACATCGGCGAACCGCCGAACCGTTCGGCAAGCTCAACCCAGCTCGCCAAACTGCCCAACGTGCCAAATTTCAACCCCATTTCCCAAAATCAAGCCCGCAGCCCCCGAAATCAAAATATAAAAAAAACACTCCATCATTGGGCAAATTACGTCATTTGGCTCAATTCGGGGTTACTCAGACTTCACCCAACTAGACCCAACATAAAATTATCGCAACCCAATAATTTAGAATCAATTTTAATGCATTAAACACGAGGATTCATCATTTTAAGCAATTAGGCACAAGTTCAAAACACGAAATAGGCAAACCAACACATTAAACATGATTTCAACCATTACCCAATACACAACAACACATAATTATTGAAGGCATTCGAGTTCAACCACTAATTGAAAGTTTGGGGTTCGAAAAACCAACCTGGGTGCCGAATAGAGAATTTGATAAGCTAGACGGCAAAGCAATCCAAATGCGAGCACGAGATCAAACACACAAACGAAGAAAAATGAGAAAGTAATAAAGATCTAAAGTGTGGGTGAGAGTGTACGGGGTTCGAAATGAGAGAATATGAAAGATTTTGAAAATTTAAATTGTTTGGCCTATTAAAACCTTTCAGTTCGCAGCCCTTTCGGCAGTATTAGTCGACCATGCCGAACCATTCGGTGATTCGCCGAGTGGTGACTTACCTCACTGAGTTTTATAGGACCTCCTATCAATTTGGGGATCCAAACGACAGACAAAATCGGGCACACTGACCTGTTCGGTGAGTCGCCGATTCAGCCATTGGCCCACCGAGTTTTACAGACTTCCACTTCATGTTTTTCTAAGTCCAATGGCGGTCCAAGTCGGGCTCGCCAACCTCTTTAGTGAGTCACCGACTGGACTCTTGGCTCGCCAAATCACCTATTTAACCTGCACAATCAACACCCGTTATTCAAAATAAAACTTAAAGCATTAAAAACTTGGGCTGCCTCCCAAGAAGCGCCTTAGTAAACATCGTGGCACGACGCGAGTACCCATTCAAGTTTCATTCTTGGGGTTTGCAAAAGTATCACTAGGCAACCCCCCTTGTTGTCTTGGCTTCAGATGAGACGAAATTTGACCCATTTGGTTCTCCAGCTACTTTATTGAGACTGAGTGAGAGGTCACCGTCTGGTTGAGAGTCGATACATCCTCCTTCATTTCCTTCAACACTTTATCGGACCCTTCAACCTTGTTGAGAATGCGTGAGAGCATGTCTTCCATACGGCCACCCTCAGAATCTTTGGGCTTTTGACGCTCATGGAGAGGAATATACATATCCTTCTCCCCTCCCTTTCCTTCCAAGTGGTGTTACGATCACACCAATCTCTATCACGGGCTCTCCAGCCCTCATCTCTATTCCAACCTTGATTTCCACACGGTTTTGGGTAGTTAGCACGATAACCTCCTCCTTTGTTGGCTAGGAAGTTCACTTTCTCATTGTGCAACGCTTCAAATTGGGCTTCATCGGGGTTCACTCCACCAACACCCACAACATTAACACTCTTCGTACCAACACCCATGACATTTTTAGCCAAGATATCCAGCCAGGTCATCATCTTTGCCATGTTTTGGTCTCTCTCTTGATCATTCTCGATCTGCTCTTTTGTCATTCTAAATTTGAAAGGAGAGACTTGGTCCTCACGAGTGTACCATGCCCTGTTGATCTTGGTCAAGCAATCAAGGACTTAGGAAGCTACTTCATAGGGTTGTTGCATTATAATACCGGGAACAAGTTGATCAACAACTCCTTTGTTCACCTAGTCAAGACTCCTATAAAAGTGTTGCAGCAGCAAGTTGTTGGGCAATCCATGAGTTGGGCATTGCAACACCAACTTCTTAAGCATCAACCACGTCTCATGGATTGGCTCAGCCTCCAAGCGCTTGAAACTTTGGATACTATCCCTAAGTGTCATCATCTTAGATGGAGGGAAATATCTCACTGGCAACACTGTGATCAGCTCCATCCAAGAAGTGATAGAATCTCTTGGCAACTCAGCCAGCCACTTGCTTGCCTTGCCCATCAGAGAAAATGGGAACAACCTCAATCGGATTGATTCTTGCGGTATGTTCTTAAATGAGAACGGTTCATAGACATCAACAAAATTTCTTATATACTCATGGAGATCCTCATGAGACAACCCCCCAAACAAACCCTTCAGTTGTAGCAGCTGAAGCATGGTGTTTGTGATATGAAACACAACATTTCCTTCAACTGAAGGTAAACGAATGGCCCCAACACCACCCATTTGAACTAATTTATTGATGATTGGGTCATTGACATCGTTGAGGTTTCTAACATCATCTTGGTGGCCCACTTGGCTACCATTGCTTCCGTTAACACTCTTCTCTTCCTTTGTTTTAAAATAAGCAACACAAAACCAAAAACAAAAATAAGTAGATTCAACTATAACTAAAAAGAACACAATTCAACTTCACCAAAAGAATTTCAAACAACACCGTTCCCCAACAGCGGTGCCATTTTGATGTAACGTTTCAAGCACACCTCATCCAATTCTAGGTATCAACGATCGTAAATAAGTATAAAACCCAACAAATGAGTTGGGGTCGAATCCCACAGGGAGCGGTACGTGTTTTAAATTCAAATAGGAAGTGAAAACATGGTCTAATCAGCCATAAAAATAGAAATAATCAAAAAAATACATTAATCAAATTAAAGGGGTGACACAAATGTCAGATGTGGGTTTTAATTTTAATTAACAATTACACACAGTCATAAAAACTTCGAAATAACAATAGGGAGAAGAATTCTCGGGATGTGATCAATTATAGGCAAATATAGATATATGGGTAATTGAAACTACTAGTAAACACCTAAAAATCAGTGAGCAGGCTAGACAATAAGGGAGATAGCTTTCTCTCGGACAACTACCCCGAATCAATTGATTACTTTCGAACATCAACAAGCATGACAATGAATAGCAGTCCACACCTTAATTCATCTACTCTTCCGAGCTAGATGAGTAGGATTGGGTTTAGGATTCACTTTCTCAAACTAAACCCAGCTCAACCCAATACCCACAAATCATTAATCAAGAATCTTAGTTCTAAAACCTCTCTCTCGAGCAAGCCAAGAACACAAAGATAGAACTGCATTTGCAACTACAATTCATAAATTAAACCACAATTATTGATTAAACTCACTTCAAAATAGCATTTAAACTAGTAATTAAAAATACCCATAAACTAATTCAATCCATAATCACATGATCACACCACACGAATTGGGGTTTTACCCAAACATCATAAAAGAGTAAAAACGATTATCGAATCGATTATCCATAAACTGGGTAAGAGAGATTTAGTCTTTACAATGTTGAATTTGCAGAATATTCGAAACCCACTTCCAAAATCTCCAAATTGAATCTCTAAAATTATCCAAAAGCTATGAAAAAATCAAAGAGAAAACTGCTCTGAACTAATTCAGTCTTGTCCCACTTATCCAACATCAAAAAATCTCTTAAATAAAATGTTCAAAATCTAATTTATAGTCGCCATAAATAAGCCACGAAAAGCCGTTTGGCGAAGTAAGTCGGGCTCGCCGAACCACTTGGCGAGCCGCCCTTTGACCTCTTCCATTGCCTTTCACCTTGGCATTCAGCATCCTCGAGTTCTGTAACTTTGGGCGATCTATATTTGCTTCATGGAAATGCTCGGAGATTTGGCGATGTCTCCTTTTTGTCGCCGACTTGGTTTCTACCTTCAAGGTTTGGCACACTGGAACTTTAGGCGGTCAGATTAGCCACTCGGCGACACGCCAAGTGCTCTTGGCGATCCTCAGGCTCGCCCTTCTTCATTCCTTCAGGTTGTTTTGTTCCTTTTTGCCTCTTAGTGTCCTTGCTTTTTTCCTCGATCCATATACCTGAAAATTAAGGCTGTAGCATCAGTTTATGGCACAAATTAAGCATTTGAGGACACTAAATCTATACAAACAAATCCCTAAATGAGTTCAAATCTCGGACTCATCAATGACTCCTCACTTCCTCTGAGAAGGCTAAACCAGTGAGGGCAATAAGACTCTACTATTATATCATCATCCTACCTCAAAATGACAAAACTTGAATGAAGGCCTATAAGGAAATCACTCCAGGAATTGGAAAGTTTTCCACTATCATCAATATGTAGCTCTTTTCCTTGTAGCATGGCCAAACTATGGAGGTTATGCACATTAACTTGTTGAAACAACTTGCGAGCATCAACAAAATCAAAATATTTTGCCTTATTTTCTCCTGAAATCTGCCACATCCGCACACCTCACTGGGGTGGGTAACATGGTAGTAGGTCTCAAAATACTCACCTACCTATCCATATACATACACTACTAAAAAACTAGTAAAAATGACAGACAAAAAAAGTGACGGATGGCGTCGCTCCAAAAAGCGACACCATTTGCCACACTGCCCATCGCTTTTTAATAAAAATAATTATTTTTTCAATTATTTTACAAAAAGCGACGGACGACATCTCTTCTCCGTCGCTTTTTTTCGCAATTTTTTTGTGCCAAATATATATATATATATAATTAATAATTATTTATTTAATATATATAGCGACGTCGTCCCTCGTTTTATTAAAAATAATTATTTATAAATTTAGAAATTAACCACGTTGTCCGTGGCTTTTAATTTATTTTATTTTGTTTAATTATTTTTTACTATAGCGACGGACGACATCTTTATGTCCGTCGCTTCTTGGTCAAAATATATGATCAACTATTTTTAAAAAGGGACGGACAGTGTCTCTTAGTCCGTCGCTTTTTGGTCAAAATGTTGGTAAACTATTTTTTTTTAAAAGCGACGGACATAAAGACGTTGTCCGTCACTTTTCATTAAATATCTGAAAGACATAGACACGGTTTTCCCCCATTTCCCCATTTCCCCATTTCTCCAATCTCTCTTCCTTCTCTCCACTCCTCACCGATATGTCATCGCCACTGCGTCATTGTTGCCGCTGGAGCCGCCGCGAGTCTATAGCTGTCGTCGATCAGCCTTCTTCTCTCTCTTCAATCTCTCCTTATCCTTTAATGTTAGGGTTTAATTCATTAAAAAGTTTTTAATTTGAGCTATATTTTTAATTTTTTTAGTTATTTAATTGTAATTAGTTTATTGAATTTGTGTTTATTGATTGTTAGTTTGAATTAGGGATTATTAGTTAGTGAGTGAATTTGTGTAATTTTAGGATTCGTTTGAATTAGGGTATTTTATGACTAGTTTGAATTAGGGTATTTTAGGACTAGATTTTCAATTTGGATTTTAGGACTAGTTTGAATTAGAGATTTTGGGAGTAGTTTGAATTAGGGTATTTAAAGAAATGTTTGAATTTGGGTATTTCTTGAGTTAATTAGTTTGGTTTGGGATTTTAGGACTAATTTGAATTAGGGTATTTAAGGACTTATTTGAATTTGGGTATTTCTTGAGTTAGTTTGATTTTCGGACTTTAGGACTTGCTAGTTTGAATTTGGGATTTTAGTACTAGTTTGAATGAGGGTATTTAAGGACTAGTTTGAATTATGGTATTTAATGACTTATTTGAATTTGGATTTTAGCACTAGTTTGATTTTGGGATTTTAGGACTAGTTTGAATTTGTGATTTTAAGACTAGTTTGAATTTGGAATTTAGGACTAGTTTGAATTATATTTGAGATTTTAGGACTAATAGTTTGAATTTGTGATTTTAAGACTAGTTTGAATTTGGAATTTAGGACTAGTTTGAATTATATTTGAGATTTTAGGACTAATAGTTTGAATTCGGGATTTTAGCATTAGTTTGATTTTGGGATTCTAGGACTAGTTTGAATTTGTGATTTTAAGCCTAGTTTGAATTTGGAATTTAGGACTTGTTTGAATTATATTTGAGATTTTAGGACTAATAGTTTGAATTTAGGATTTAGGACTAGCTAGTTTGAATTTGGGATTTTAGGAATTTGAATTACAACTTAATTAGAACTTATAATTAATTATAACTTGAATTTACTATAACTTGAACTTAATTAGGAATATGAACTTGAAATCTTGTTGACCTTAATTAATTAGAACTTAATATCTAACTTTATTAGAACTTTGATTTTATTTAAACTTAATTAGAATTTTGAAGTACTTAAAATCTTATTGACCTTAATTAATTTGAATTTATATTAATTAGAATTGTGTTTAACTTAATTAATTTATAATAACTTGAAAATTTAATTAGGAATATAAACTTAATTTTGAACTTAACTAGAACAAGAACTTAATTTGAACTTAATTAATTAGTATTCATTAATTAATTAAGCTTTAACTTTGTAGATCTTGAAATGTAGTATTTATATTAACAATATAAATTAGTTTAATGTAGTCAAATTATTATTAAATTTAATAATATAATTAAATATCTATATTTTTGTAGATGGATCATCGTATGTGGATGTATAATATGCATTATGAAACTGTGTTGGTTTGAAACCTGAGTTTATTGATGGTGTTGGTGATTTTATTTAACATACAATGATACTTGATATTTTCAAGAATAATGGAATGCTTAGGTGTCCTTGTAGTGCATGTAGGTGCTTAAAAAATTTTGAACCAGATACAGTCATGGTTCATTTGTACCGTAATGGATTTAAGTCTAGATAGTTTGTATGGATTGATCATGGAGAAAGAGATGGATTGAATGGTATGTTTTATAATTCGATGTATGTGGATGAATATAATATACTTGCACAACATGGTCAAATTAGGGTTGAACATGATAGGGTTCATGAAATGATCAATGATGCTTTTGGGGTTCAAGGTGGGATGTAACCCGAACAATACTTTAATGAAGCTCCTAATGAAGAAGCAAGACGCTTCTATGATCAATTAGAAGAGTTTAGTCGTCCACTGTGTGAAGGGAGTCTGCATTCTGCCTTGTCAGTTGTGGTTAGATAATGAATATTAAATCATATTGGAATGTTCCTAATGCAGCTACAGACTCAATGGTTGATCATTTGGGTGAACTAGTTAATTCAAAGTTTAACATACCTAAGAACTTTTATCAGGCAAAGCGTTTGGTTTCCAAGTTAGGATTGACGTATGATAGAATTCATTGTTGTGTTAATGGTTGCATGTTGTTTTATAAGACTGATAGTGAATTAGAAAATTGTAAGTTTTGTGGACATGCTCGTTATAAGAGGACTCCGGCCGAAAATATGGTCCCAGTTAAGGCGATGCATTATCAACCTCTTATTCCTAGGTTAAAGAGGTTGTATGCATCGATGAGGTCTTCCCCACCTATGAGATGTCATCGTGAATATAAAAGGTCGTCGGGTGTCTAGTCTCATCCATTTGATGGTGAAGCATGGAAGCATTTTGATAATGTATATCCTGATTTTTCTAGTGAACCAAGAAATGTTAGATTGAGTTTGTGTGTAGATGGCTTCACACCATTCTCTAATGATGCTTTGACTTATTCTTACTGGTCGGTATTTCTTACTCCGTATAATCTTCCTCTTGAAATGTCCATGACCAGTCCCTACATCTTTCTAAGTTGTGTTATTCCAGGTCCCCGTAATCCAACAAGTTTGATTGATGTCTATCTGCAACCATTGATAGATGAGCTTAAACAATTGTGGTTTGAAGGCGTTTTGACTTATGATATATCAACTAAGCAGAATTTTGTTATGTGTACTTCTTTACTGTGGACTATTAATGATTTTCCTACATACGGGATGTTGTCTGGTTGGATGATAGCTGAAAAGCTAGCATGTCCGTATTGCATGGAAATAGTAAGGAATTCACTTTAAAGTGTGACTGAAAAAATATATGGTTTGATTATCATCGTCAGTTCTTGCCAATGGACCATGAGTTTAGAAAGATGAAAAATGCATTGAGGAAAAATAAGATTGAAAGTGACCCCCCACCTCCATTACTCATAGGGCATCAAATTTGGGAGAGAGTTTCTCAATTACCTAAAATTACAGAAGCTTCACCTTCTAGACTTCCTGTATATGGTGTTGAACATAATTGGACCAAACAAAGCATATTTTAGGAGTTGCCATTTTGGAAGGACAATTTGCTACGACATAATCTTGATGTGATGCACATTGAAGAAAATTATTTTGACAATTTGTTTAACACAGTGATGGATGTTAAGGGCAAGACAAAAGACAATTCAAAAGCTAGAATGGACATAGAGGAATATTGTAGGAGAAGAGAGTTATGACTGTAGGAATTACAAAATGGTAAAATAGTTAAGCCTAAAGCCAGTTTTTCATTCACATTGGATGAGAAACGTGAAATTTGTGAGTTGGTTAAGAATTGGAGGATGCCAAAGGGCTATGCTTCAAATTTAGGAAAGTTGACAGATATGAATGAAGGAAAATTGATAAGTATGAAAAGTCATGATTGTCATGTATTCATGGAAACTTTAATTCCTATCGCTTTTAGCCATCTACCCGAAAAAATATGGAAACCAATCACATAGATAAGTCTTTTCTTTAAAGATTTGTGTTCTGGAAAGTTGTTGAAGAGTAGTTTAGACAGGATGGAAGACAATATTAATGTTATTACTACTAAGTTGGAGAAGATATTTCCATGTGGTTTCTTTGATGTGATGGAGCATCTTCCAATTCACCTTGTACAAGAGGCCCGCTTCGGAGGTCTAGTTCAAACAAAATGGATGTATCCATTTGAGAGGTAACATTGAAATATTCACTAAGTTATATATAATCACCATGTTTTTTTTCGTTTTTTAACATATATAGATATATACATGCAGAAAAATTGGTAGTTCCAAGCAAATAATTAAGCAAAGGGGAAAGATCAAAGGATCAGTTGTTCAAGGTCATATTGGTAGAGAAACTGGTGATTTTTATTCTTATTACTTTGGGAATGATGTGTCATGTAGGAGAAACAGGCCCAATCACAATGATGAAGGTGATATTAATCCTTTATTTCCACTATATCATTTTTTAATCAAAATGGTCGAGGATCTTAAACGCTTGGAAAGCGAAGCTTCACTATATGGAAATGCAATCAGCTATGACACATATTTTACTTAATTGTCCAGAGATTCAACAATATCTGAAGTAATTGTTAAAAATGTGTTAATCAAATTACATGCATACTAATAAGTGTTCATTAACTAACGAAATAGCTGAATGTACAATGATCAGTTTGTTCGTAAACACATGGGGTAATGAAGCCATTTATACGAAATTCTCCAAATTGCTAACAGAATATGTAAGTCTGTAAGCTTACATTGAATCAATAAGTATTTAATAATGTATTCATGATATACTAAATTATATAATTTTAAATAACAATATATAGATTTATGATGAATGCACAAATGTCAAACATCTACAATTAGTGAGAGAAGTTGCACTTGGACCTGAATCTCAAATTCAGACAATGAATAAGTATTGTGTCAATGGTTTTTAGTTTCAAACTAAAGAAGTTTGTAGGAATAAGAAAACAAATAATAGCGGTGTCTACATACAAGGTGATGTAGATGGTACTGGCCAAACTATTAAATGTTATAGTGTCATTCATGAGATTGTTGAAGTACGGTATTCAGGTTGGCCAAAAAAAAAGCTTGTATTATTTCGGTGTAAGTGGTTTGACCCATCACATAGAGGAACAAAACTGGACCAACAATATAATATAATTGAAGTTAAGCACACCAGTAAATACATAAGTTATGATCCTTTCATCATTGCACATAATACTAAACAAGTGTATTATGCTCCATATCCATTGCGTAGAGACAAAGTTGATTGGTGGGTTGTTATAAAGACTAAACTTGTGGGAAGAATTGAAATTGACATTGTCTTAGATGTGGCGTACCACAATGAGGTTGCAATTGTTCAGCAACAAGTTGATGTTGAATTGGAAACCACACTAGAACATCCTCAACACATATTAGAAAAAGTATCTAATGATGAGATAATGATAAATGTTGAGGAATAAATTAATGAGGATAGGGAATGATTCATGTGATGACGAAGAATATGACAATGAAAATGAAACAAATGATGAGGTAGAATGGGAGAGTGATGGAAATGAAACAAGCGAGGAGGAATAAAAGTAGAATGGTAGACTATTTAGCTAGTATGTAAGTTATTTATTTTGATAATACTAATTTTATTTAACTTATGATTTTTATATATTATCCATGTAAATTTGCATATAGATGTCATTTGGGGGTAAGGGTGATATATCTCGCGAGCATAAAAATCTGAGTTAGCCAACCTAATAAGACTAAAAAGAAGAAGTCTAGGAGACCCATAGATTATGAGGATATTCCAGGATTTCTTTTTTCTACTCCATCGCGCATTACTCATGATACTCATTTATTGGTTGTTCCATTTGGTACGGCGGATCTTCAACCATATTATCCTAATTACCGTCGACCAGTCGGTGCTTCCTCTACTTCACAATCACTCCTTCCACGATGCTACAAGGACCTACCTTTACATGTTATTCGTCAAGCACGACCCTTATCGACAAGTAGGTTGTCGATTGGCCGTACTCCTTCCCCCTCTCCATCTCCCACAGATACATCTCCTCAGCTATCTACCATGAGGATTAGAGATTCTAGTAGTGTGCATTTAAATGTTGTGGCCGGTACACCTCCATTGACTCAGCATTATGTGCATCCTGGTGTATCACCTACACCTACACCTACACCAGATGAGACGTCTGCTCTAGCAGCGGGACAGAGGGACATAATTGGCAGAGTCATGATTGAGTCGGATGAGTCATCGTAAGTTTGTTTTGTTATCTATTTGTTAATTTATTTTAATTATTTGAGCATCTTTAATATATTATTCATGAACTAACATGTTTATTATGTGTTTTGCAGGTGGTATCCTTCAAAGGATGCTGCCCGAGCTTTAAAAGACTTTCGGAGAAGGTTTTTTACACAGGCTTATCAATACGTCAGGCGATGTTTAATGAATTTAAGGTAAATAATTTTTTAGTTAAGTTTATTAATTTTAGTATCCTTTACGTTTTTTAATTATCTAACGCTATTCATTTTTTCAGACTATGTGTACTTGAGAACCGAGGTTTAATATGGTTATTGCAACCACATTTGAGAAAAGGGCATCCGCGAGACTGTCTAGCTGGCTAAAGAAAGCTCGAGATACTGATCAGTGTCTGAGTTAGATGTTGCCTCATGTGTTTGATGAATTGCGCCAATAATGGAACACATATAAGTTCAAGGCGATGTCCGAACAAGCCAAAAAGGCGAGATGTAGTCTTAAGGGTGACTCATTGCACATTGGAGGTGCAAAGAGCGTTGGAATAATTACAAGAGAGATGGTGATTTCTAATTCAAACTTTTAAATAAATAATTAGTTGATTAATATCGTTATAATATAAATTTCATT
This sequence comes from Solanum acaule, assembly GCA_036250505.1. Lineage (NCBI taxonomy): Eukaryota > Viridiplantae > Streptophyta > Magnoliopsida > Solanales > Solanaceae > Solanum > Solanum acaule. The sequence continues at coordinate 56,340 of JAJOOR010003590.1, read as the reverse complement.
TTTAATTATAGGAAAAAGAAATGGGGCTCACTCCCCTTGTACCAGAGGTTTTCAAGAAGACTCATGTGAAGAGGAAAGAAAATGAGTCAGATCTAGATGTGTGGGTGGAGGAAATGGCCGAACAAACTTTTGTAAGTTATTTAATTAATATGAATAATGAATATCAGTAGTGAGTGAATATATATATATATATATATATATATAATTTTAATTTTAATTATCCAGGGTATGTATCACCAGTACGTGAATGAGAACCTAGATAGTTCGGCCCAAATGACACCTGAACTGTCCAGTCACATTTGGACAAAAAAAGTGGTAGGGGGGAAACACAATGGTAGATTCTATGGTCGAGGCTCTCGAAATGATGTACGACGACTCTTGTCAGGCTTAGAAGGTATTGGATCATCACGTCAAGCCAAGGTAATTGACGGTGTTCTGATCACTGCTATGTCAACACAGATAGAAAAACTAACAGCAACACTGCAAGAGTCTGAGCGAAAAAGAGTAGCTGAACAAGAAAGCATGAGTACGACAATTCAGCAAATCAAGGAACAAATGTTGAACCTCGCTCGCCGACCTACATCTACATCGTCCCCTATCGAGGGCACTGACGATGACCGTGAGGATGATGATGATTATATAGATTGCACTCCTTGATTATCTTCTATTGCTTTAGTTTATGAACTCTTTTTTAATTTTGAAACAAATTTTGAATGACTTTATAAGTTTTTGTACTGTGCTTTAGATATTTTTGAAGATTGATTTAATTTTGTTGTTTTATATCTTGTGTGAGATGTTTAATTTTATTTTAATTGATTGGGCTGGTTAAATTTGAATTAAATTGATTTATATTTGCAGGTGGACAGTAGAAACTGGCAATTTCTGCTGTAAAAAAATGAAGAAAAAAGCGAAGAACAAGTGGTTTTGTCTGTCGCTATTTTGCATAATTTTTTTCAAATAAACCCAAAAAAGCTACAGACAGAGTCCTTTAGTCCATCGCTTTTCTGGGATTTTCAAGATTAAAATTTCCAGAAAAGCGACGGACTGCGTCACTTTCTGGAAATTAAAATGAAAATATAAAAAAAATCAGAATGTGACACAATTCGTCGCTTTTTAGCGACATTGTCCGTTGCTTTTTGAAAAACGTCGACCCAAAAAGCGGCAAATATGACTGCGTCACTTTTCCGTCGAATTTGACCAAAAAAGCGATGTAATCCGTCACTTTTGACAATATTTTTTTGGCAGTTTTTAGTAGTGATATTGAATGGGAAGTAGTATGTCGCAACTCGCAAGCACCCATGTTTGAAGAAGCAGATATATCCCTAAGGCCGTGATAGATGCTTGTAAGGATCGAAACTGCCAAAGAAATTTTTCTCCATGAGCCATCAAGCTTGCAACTTTGAAGACACTAGCAGGAAGATAATCAGCTTTTTTGTTAGGAAGCACAAACTTGCAAAGACAACATGCAAGAAAAGCTGCCAGATAAGTCTCATCTCAAAGTGATTTTTCCACGCCTAGCTCGACAAAAAAAGTATTCTCCTCTTCGGTTCGTGGTAAAAAACTCATGTCAATATTTCTAGAAAGATCATGATTCGTCCCTGGCTTCGTACAATTCTTAAACGTCCTTGTTGAAGGCTCAACATATTTTCTTGTTCCTCTAAATCTGAACTTTGTCCATTCTTAAAAGGAGACTTCGTCGATGACACCTTTGGTAAGTCGGTAGCATGCCAAAAATAAGTAGGAGCAACTTTTTGGGAGAAAAGACTTCCTTGATCATCTTCATGTGTCAAACTCCTTAGCCGAGGGTATAACTTTGTCATAAAAGGAATCATGAACATGAAGACCTCCAATGATTCTATAATCCCATTAAGATATAAATAACTCTCTGATAAAGGTAGAGATTGTATTGGTGGATGGATGATGATTCTCGCAAAAGGCGTGGAAAACATTTTTCGTTATGATCATACATGAACATTGAAGCAATGATAACATCATAAGTCTTGATATTGTCCAAAGTCTCCTTGCAATGGGCAAGCACATCTTCTACCCACTCCCAATAACCAGACATATAGCGAACCTCATCAAACCCGAAAGGAGGAACACACCAACTGCTAAGATTCTCATCACGTCGAGAAGGTATGGCAACAACAACATTTTGATGAGTGGAAGACTTCAAGAGGAGAACTTTTTCACTTGTGACTTTGCCAAAGAAGTTGTCCATGATGTCCTTCATTTCTGTTGAAAACCACACTGGAGATGATGAGAAGTGTTTAGCAGCTTTCTAACAAGTGGAAAGGTTCCAATCACCGGAAGATGAACTTTCAAGGTGAGAACTTTGGCACATGAATGTTGCTTATTCTCCGCAATCTCAAGGAAAGAATATGACACCTATCGATCACTAAAATCGATCATCACTGCTTGAAATCAAGATTACAAAATGCGGCTCTGAAAAAGGGGGGGGTGTTAGTTTGGTGAAAACACAATTGGAGAAATTAAAAGACAAAAAAATCAAAAGTTGAGTTCAACATTAAAAAATTCAAAACTGTAGCAATGGAAGAGAAATTTGTCTTCAAATCGTTGTTATATTTAGTTTAGTGTTTCTAGTTCTAAAAAAATCAAACAGATCAAGATTTTGATTTTTTTTACAATGAGATATGAATTTTACACTACAAACGCGCAAATCTGACTGTTAGGAATGGGTTGTATATTAAAAATCAAAACTATAGCAATGGAAGATGAATTTGGCCGCAAATCTTTTCTATGTTTTATTTCCATGTTTCTAGTTTCGGAAAAAATCAAATGTCTTGCGATTTTAATTCTACATAATGAGATATGAATTTTACACTACAAACGCGTAAATTTGACCATCAGAAATAGACTCTATATTGAAAATCAAAACTATAGCAATGGAAGAGGAATTTGGCTGTAGATCTTTTCTATGTTGTAGTTCCATGTTTCTAATTTAAAAAAATCAAACGACTTGCGATTTCAATTTTTCTTCAATGAGATATGAATTTATACTGATGCGTAAAGTTGAACCATAAAAAATGGGTTACAGCTAAACAATATTTTTAAAGTTACTTGAGAAAGTGCAAAGAGTACTTTTGCTCAAAGTTTTTGATATATATGGAGGCTACGCCTCTTGATTTGATAAAATCAAGCGGCGTCACATTTGAATAGTTAAGCACACTCGAACGACTTGTCTTTCCAGCGTCCAAAATTTGGTGTGATATACAAATCCTTTGTGCATTAGAGAGACTTATATAGAGATTCTTGTGAGAGATTTCTAATCCTTCCACAGGGAATGTTAAGGTGAATTTGGAAGAAGAAAATTTGATTGGGTTGATTGATTCATCGCCCATTTTTGAAACTGCACAAATATGGAAAGGATGAATCAAAAAGTGAAGGAAAGAAGAATACCTTAATTTAGATTCATTAATATACTTGGATACCGAAGGAAAGTTAATTTTCTTTTTATTTGGTTGAAAAGTCTAATCAATTTTCTTGTTTCTCATTCCTTGCGACAAAGATCACATGAAAAAGATGTAATTGCTCACTAGACCCATCTATTTCAAATAATTATAGAGGGGTCACGTTGTTGTCGAGCAAGAATATTTTTTTAAAAAAAATTGGGATGACTACAAACAAATGATTTATAGTAGCCTAGTTAGAATGTGATGACAAGAAACAAATATTTTTGAAGTCTAAGAAAAATACTGAGATTTCAACTTTCGTCGTCAAGTTTCAGAAAGCCTACACGTCCAGAAGACTCAAAAATGAAAATACATTCATGAAGACTTCAACTCTCGTCGTCAAATTTGGCAAGTCGACAAGTCTATATAAAAATGAAAACACATTCATGAATACTTCAAGTCTCGGCACTAAGTTTCGACAAGGCTACACGTCGAGAAGTCTCAAAAATGAAAACACATTCATAAAGACTTCAACTCTCGTTGTCAAATTCGGCAAGCCTACACGTCGACAAGTCTAAATGAAAACTCATTTATAAATACTTCAAATCTTATCGTCAAGTTTCGGCAAGCCTATACATCAATAAGTCTCGAAGTAACGGGCATTTATAGACACATAAATTTTATTGGATTAAAATTCATACGAAATTTGAATTAAATTCATGTGCATTTGAGTTAAATGAATAATTTGGGCTTTACAAATGATTAAGTCCACTCTATAGAGTTCAAGTCCAAGGTCCATTCTACCTTGAAGCCCAAATTCATGCCAGGTATCACAGTGACAAGGCATTCAAGACCAATAAGATGGGGCCACATGTCCAAATTAAATAAGGTGGTAGTCCCAGTCAAATTTAAGAACCAATCACAGTCCTCCAAGTGTCAAAATGACATCTTTTGACCAATCATAAGCAATCTTGTCCACCCCTACAACTATAAATAAGGGATAGACATGACATTCTAAGGGACATTCTGAAAACCCTTCAACAAACATTCTGCAAGGATTTGAGAAAGTTACAACACCAACTACATAACTCTTCGAATGAGCGGTCAATAGAGTTCCTCCCGGAGATTGACTTGAAACGGCGAAGCGCTTCCCGACGTTCCTAGAGATCAGCCACATCTCAAGGAAGTCTACATCATCCAACGATTCGAAGACCCTTGAATTTTAGAGAAGTTTAGGAGAGAAAAATCAAGAGAACAACAGAATTGTACTCACACAATTTATCAATAAAAATCACATTTTTCTTTTATTTATTTATTTATTTTTGCTTGCAGTTAATTTTCAGCGTTTGCAGAAATTTGTTGTAAACAGACGTCAATTTTTAAAATGTAAAACTTCAGTAGAAGAGTATAAATTAAAAAAAATAATCATAAAACATAGTATTTTATATTTAAATGATACATAGAAAATGAGAATAGAGAATTAAATGAAATAAAATTGAGGTAAAGTGCCAAAATGAAAATCGAGGAAAAGTGAGTTTTTTAATTAAGCCAAAGAAAATGACACTTTCACCCTTAGTATCACACGTGTCAGCTTCTCACTTAGAGAGAAGCATGATATTACAATGAGTGAGCAAGTAGAGAATCAGTCAATACAACAAGTACCATGTCCAACATGTGGCTCAAAGCTTCTCACTTGGTACTTTCTTCCCTGTCTTGCTCTTTTCTAATCTCCCTTAGATTAAATCGCCCCAACCCCCTTGTGCACTTTGTTTTCTTCGCCCCAATTCATTTTTTCTGTATACACACTGAGAATATATATATAGTTGTAAGGGACATTTGAATCCTCATTCTGATCTGCATTTTCTCTTCGTTTGAATCAAGAAGCCAATTTTCTTTGTGGGGTTTTCTAGATGGCTGCTATTATACAAGGAATTGGTGCTGCTACTGCACTAACATCAGCCAATTCTTTGGATACCAAGAAGTCACTTTTCGCTAATTCTCGCAGATCTTTGTCAGGTTTGTTGCAATTTATTAGTCTTTTAGCTAGTATTCGAAATTGGGTTTTGTTAGTATTGCTTAAATTTATGTTCTTTTTTTTGTTGATTGTGTTTGTTTGGTTCTGTTTTCTGATTCTTTATGTAATCTTTGTGTCTTTTGGTTGTTTTTTATCTGAATATTAATTGGTCCACTAAAAGAATGTTTTATTTTCAAGTTAGTGCTTGTTTACTCTCCAAATTTCAATCTATTATCTTCCATTTTTGTGAAATTTATGGTTGGTTTGCAGAGAGGAAAGGAAGGTTATTTGTGGTTAGATCTGATGGGCGTTTGAGCTGTGGTTTGATTGGACGTGGAGGAAGAGCTGAACAATTAATTACTAATGCTGTTGCTGTTAGTATTCTTTACTCTCTCATAATAATTGTGACGCATATGATTGATTATTTACCAGCAGAAATGTGCTTAAATTGGTAAATTTTATTTTCTTTTAGACTTTGAGATTTGGTGTTGCATGTAATTCTTTTTTTTTGATGAAGTAGTATTGCATGTAATTCTTTTACAGGCAAAAGAAGATGCTGCTGCAGCTTCTACTTCATCCAAGCCAGGGTATATTTACTTCTTCTCTGAGTTGTACTTGCATATCTTTATAGTTTAAATTGCTTCCTTCTGGTTGCCACTTCATTTGTCTCTCCTAATGTTTGTCTTCTAGGGCTCTAATCATCACTTTTTTTTCTGACACTTTAAACCCGCGTGGTGGCTTGTCAGCAGATGAGATTAGTTTTTTTTTTTTTTAAATCTTGATCAAGTTGGGCAAGGTTACATTCTTGCCTTGTAAAGGAGGTTGGCTGGTAGGATTATGATATTTTTTTATTGTATTATTAAGTTCAGCTGCTAATCTCGATGGTGTTGTCAAAGGAAATAGAAAAGTCAATAGAAGTTGCTGTTTTGCTTCAGATGATGCTAATTCATCCTGTGATAAACATGTCTAATTCTGCTCCTTGTTCTGAATTGTGATAGCAGAAACAAAAGAAAGAGTGATGGTGGGAGTGATATGGTTTTTTTTTTGGATTAGTACTGGGGATATAAATAAAAAAAAAAGGAAAAGAAAGAAAGGATGGGCTACATGGTGAACAAAAGTTCAACCCTTATTTCCAACCAAAAGTAGGCGTACATAGAGAAATTCATTTTTAGTAAATCACATCTTTAAACCACAAAGGTCTCCCGCGGACTTGAGAAAAAGAGTTACACTTTTCTCGCTTTTCTTCTTGTGGTACTTCCAATTTTTCATTTATTATTTGCTCAAAAATCTTGAAGGCTCTTATTTGCCGTAATTTTTTTGCTATGTTAATGGTCGAAAGAAATGGTTTCCATTACCATTCCAATAACACTATTTTTGATAAGTATTCAATTAAAGTGAATTCTAGTTATAATGTTTGGTATTGGGGATGGGGTAGACAAAGTTATTCCATCATATATAAATAGGAAATTTGTCCCATCGTTGTTGTATCAATGGTGGGATAAATAATTCCAAGACTAATTAATATCCCTAACAAAATGCATGATAAAATAACTCTACAGTTTATCCTAGGATTATTATCATTTATCCCTCATACCAAGTGGCCCCTAAGAGATTACAATGACAATATACCCAGTGTAGTTCCCACAAGTGGGTTTGGGGAGGGGCAAATGTACGCAGACCTTATCTCTATCTTTGTGGAGTAGAGAGGTTATTCCAATAGATTCTCGACTCAAAATTAGTGTAATCAAAGCATGATAGAAAAGAAAATAACGATTGCAAAATAGCAAGATAAATAAAGCATATGAAGTAGTAAGAAAATGGAGAATAAGAACTATGCGAATACTAGATAAGATTACTAATTAAGGAGAAGATGAGATGAGGAGATTAGCCCTCTAACCAAACTCTCACATTTCCTCTTCACATGTCTGAACCACCTCAGTCTCTTGCTTCCCTCATCTTATCCTCCATGGAGGCCACTCTTGCCTTGTCCTGTGTAACTTCATTCCTAATCTCATCTCTCCTAGTATGCTCGCATATCCATTTGGGCATCCTCATCTATGCTACCTTCATCTTTTGAATGTGTGCATTCTTGACTGGCCAACCCTCTACCTCATACAACAGTCTAGGTCTAACCACCACTCGGTAGAACTTACCTTTCAAGTCTTGGTGACACATTTTATCACACAGTACTCTAGACGTGAGCGCCCATTTCATCATTAATCTTCCCATTTCCTTGGATTATAGACCCAGGATACTTTAAACTCTCTCTTGGGTATGACTTGTGTATCGGTCTTCACTTCCATCCCCTCCTCCACTATAGGCATTGCGTCATTGAACTTTCACTCCAGGTACTCTATTTTAGTCCTACGTTTGCTTAACCTGAAACCTTTAGATTCTAGGATCTATCACCAAACTTCCAGTCTATCGTTAACTCCACCACGTGTCTCATAAATATCAATACAGATCAATACTATGTCATTTGTGAATAACATACATCAAGACGCCACCCCTTAAATATGCCACGTCACTTCGTCCATCACTACGACTAAAAGAATTGTGATGTATGATTGAAGTGCCCAACAGAATTATGTACACCACATGCTAGCCTGGACATTTCGGAGGTAGAGGGTGTGATAGGTGGAGTTTTCTGTGTTAAGTCATACACTAAAAAGATATTTTTGAGGTGATAGGTGGAGGTTTCTGTGTTAAGTCATACACTAACAAGATATTTTTGAGGGAGGAGTCTGACTTTCCACACTTAACAACCTGGAATCCTAGGAAGGGAAGACATTTTTCTCTTCTTGCCTAGCAATAAGAGAGGTAATATTGACATTTGAAGATAAGGCAGAAAAGACTTTTCTCTGTCAATCAGTGTTTTCAAAAACGTTTTTTGAGGCAAGTCCCGCGCGAGTCTTGGGGCAGGGCGCACCAAAAACGCACTGGGGCGCAAATGTAAGGCGTAGATCCATAGGGTGTAAGTCCTAGAATTTGGGGCGTAAGCTTCTAGCGTAAAAATGTAAGCCCTGGGCGTAAAAACGTATGCTTTGGGCATTTTTTTTTTTTTTTGAACCTTTTTGCTTTAAATCATATTTTTAATATTGGTGTAATAATATTTCTCAAATAGTAATTGTAATACTTTTTTTCTTCATTATTGGTGATTAATACCTTTCTCAAATAGAAATCATAATATATATTTTTATATATATATTGTAGGTTATTTAATAAAATTTATTTGTAAAATAATTGAAAGTTTTACTTTTACCATTTTTTTTAGTAATAAAATTATAAAATTGAATATACATGAGTCTACGCCCCGTAGATCCATAAGACTTACGCCCTGTGTCTCGGGACTTACGTCTCGCCCCGTACTACATTAAACGTCTCACCTCACGCCCCCGCCTTTTAAAACACTGTTGTCAATTGGTGCTTGTCCAGAAGAAGATGTGGACCATCTCCTATTGCAGTGTCGTGCTGCTACTAGTTGTAGTGAATGGTGCTGAACTGGTCCAAAATGCCACGGACAACGTTGGGCACATCAAAGAATTTGTTGTGCAACTGGACTTTCAGAAGAAGGATGGGAAGACGTAGGCATGGTGCACCTTTAGCCCTAGTGTGAGTTCTTCCGAAGGAGAGAAATCGGAGAGTGTTTATAGACTGATTTGACTATCCAACTCTAAGAGATTGACTATCCAAAAAGAAAAAAATAAACCTTAGATGTTGCTGTGAGCCTGCAACTATACAACTATTTTATGAAGATTAATTTGTATTTCTAGCTTGTAAGGATCTGATGAAGTTTTAGTTTGTGTCCTTACCATTTATTTAATTTCATATACACCAGACAGCTACCATAAGGGCACAACTGTATTGAATTCTTAGAATGCATTCTACTTTGCACTCCATTTTACTGCTTGCTGCTTGGAACTTGTCATGTGACTGGCTAACAAAAAGAAGAGAAAGAATACCACTATAGGATCTCTAAGAAACACCTGAGACCAACATGAAATGTCTCTCTTTTTTTTTTTTTTTATAACCGAGAAATCCGTCTATGACCCGCCCTTTGGACCAATCATAGCCTTATAAACTCGGTGGATAATGGGCCCGCCCCTCTACCCTTCTCCACTTAAATACCGGGCTTCGCTTTGCATGGTGTGGGGCTTGAACCTGTGAACTAAGCCACAAATCCTCCACCTTTATCCACTCGAGCTAAGCCTTGGGGGAAAATGTCTCTCTTTTGGGATCTCATCATCTCCTATTCTTAATGATAAACAAATTTTCTTCAACTTTATATGGATTCATAGAGGCCCTTGCTAATAGTGTTTGTCAACCCTTGTTTATTTTAGATCCTTACTTAAAGGCCAAGTTATTGCCTTTTTGTTGTATTTGTAACTTCTTACTGACCTATGACCAAGTTACCGACCTATAACTCCAACACAAATCTACTTTTACGTATTGGGATGTAGGTCAAGAACTCTTTGTTAGTGTTTGTCAACCCTACTTTATTTTAGATCTTTACTTAAAGGCCAAGTTATTGCCTACTTGTTTTATTTGTTCGAGATTTTTACAGTATGTACAAAATGCACATACATACATGAACTATAAGACAATATGTATTATTGTACTTGTACACATATGATATGTGTAGTGATTGTTATGTGTACTTTTGCAATAAAATTGAGCCCAAGTATTTTTTGTCTTGATGAGACTTCATTTTTATGCGCTCTTTCTAATATTTAGTAATTCTTGTAGAAATGGCAATTGAGGTTTTGTACTCCTAAAGTTAACACAAAATAGAAAACAAAAACCTGCAAAAATTGCCATTAGTCGTATCTTTTTTTTTTTTTGTGTGTCATACCTCCAAGAAAGGAACTCATCTATTCCATTTCAAATATGATGATTCAACATTGTTGGTCGATGGAGTTTGGACTTGTCATGTATGTGAACTACCTGATTTACATGTCAACACCATATCAGTTTAATTTGGGTCAAAGACATTTAGGAATTATAACAACATAAAGCAAAATGGAGAGTTGATCATCCATATGGAAGATGTACTTAGAAGTATCATTAAGAAAGGTACTTTTAGGTTTGCTTTATTGGTGTAATGTAGAATAGAGATTTATGATATGATGGAGGCCTCTGTTTCTTTTATCAATGATGCTGAGCTGAAATCAAATGCTTTTTGCAGTTCTGTGAAGAAGTGTTTACCAATTATTTGACCTGAAAGGGGGGGACCAGGCAGTTCTGGAAACTGCTACAAATGTTTAGGGTTAGTGCTGCAAGTTGTTTGCTAGCCTTGAAAAGTTTGGTGCCACTGTATGTGTATGAGATGCAGAGTGCTCTCTGAGATGGGAACTAGAGCAGTAACTAATGGGCCTGGGGCATGGGTGTTGCTTTGGTACTTCCGAGAGTAGAATGTTCCCTTTGTATATGTATGGGAGAATGTACTAAGTGGAAAAATAGAAATGTCTGAATGGGTCTTGGAAACACACTAGAACAAGTATGCTGCTAGGAGGAACAAAAGAAGCATAGGAATCAGAACTTTACCTTTGAATCATGGCAGTTAATGTAGAAACACAATTATGTGATAGTTGTGGAGAACTAAAATTCATTTTTTGGAAAACAATGGCTGAACCAAAGGTTTGTGTTTGTTTGTCTATTAACTGAAGTTCGAATTCCATGAGTGTATGACAGAGGAGATGTTACCCTGTGACAGCCGTGATCTATGTTCCTACAATAACTGGTTAAGCAATCTTAAATTTTAACATCAGAGATCCCTCTGAAGATTGTCATTGATGTCTTTATTCATGTCAAGCGGAGTTGTTCAAAAGGAAGGCTTAAATCTTTTACAGGAAATTTGGCCCCCTTTCCTACTTTAAACTCTTTGGGACTTTGATTTTTTCTTTCTGCTTTGTCGGATTTTGAGGTTCTAATAACATTAATTATTTGGGCCACCAGAAGCTAGTAAAGTGATCCCTTTTGTCATTCTCTCTTCCTAATGCATAAGATTCCTGGTGTGGGATTCCAGGAATTTCTGTTACTTATCTCCTTGTTTAAGGACTGAAGAGCTCGTTTAGTTCTGATGGCAGTCATAACAAACATTGTTTTTGGATATATATGAGTTACCTTTGCTTCCTTGATGGTGTCTTCCTAATTAATGGGGATGATTATGTCCATGTTCAAAAGATTTTTCAGTGATTGTGCTTGCTTAATCATTAAACTCTAGCGTCAACCACTTGCTACTGCATGCCCAGTTGCCTCAGACCTCTGGAATATGTTTTGTTGTTTTTTTGGTCTATCCTGGGTCATTCCTTTCTCTGTTAGGGATGCTCTTGAAAGTTGGAGTTCACGGTAAGTTGACAAAGCCATCAAGTGTATGTCGATGATGATCTGCTCTCTTTTGGTGTTTGTGGACAGAGAGGAACAAAAGATGTTTTGATGGAATTTTAACTTCTAGAAATCTTTTGCGAGGCAGATGTCTAGTTAGCCTTTTTAGCTGTCCAAATTGACCCATGCAAATAATGTAGACCTCTTCTTAGATTTTGTTAGCTCTATAGTTTAGAAAGAGGTTACAAATCCTTTTATGTGACTTTAACTCATCTATCCTTGTAACACTAGCATCTTGTTGATGCCTTTAAATGAATCTTACTTACTTCATAAAAAAGAAATCATTAAACTTTTATCATTGAATAGATCTTTGTTGGCTGGTTGGATATGCACCTTTTTTCACATATTATTTTTTATCGTCGATCATGGTGTGAACTATATTAATTACTGCCCAACTGCTTGCTTACTGAATGTTCTTTTTCCAGCTTTCTTTTTACTTGATCTCACCACTTGTTTGATTGAATGTACATCTTTAGGCATGAACTGTTGCTCTTTGAGGCCCTCCGCGAAGGTCTTGAAGAAGAGATGGACAGAGATCCCACTGTTTGCGTAATGGGTGAAGATGTTGGTCATTATGGAGGTTCATACAAGGTGACTAAAGGCCTTGCCCCAAAATATGGTGATCTCAGGGTTCTTGACACTCCTATTGCTGAGAACTCTTTCACTGGTATGGGCATTGGAGCTGCAATGACTGGCTTGCGTCCAGTTATTGAGGGAATGAACATGGGATTTCTTCTTCTAGCCTTCAACCAGATATCTAACAACTGCGGTATGCTCCACTACACATCTGGTGGCCAGTTTAAGATACCAGTTGTCATCCGAGGTCCTGGTGGAGTTGGTCGACAACTTGGAGCAGAGCACTCTCAACGCCTTGAGTCATACTTCCAGTCAATTCCTGGAATCCAGATGGTTGCCTGTTCAACCCCCTACAATGCCAAGGGCTTGATGAAGGCAGCTATCAGAAGTGATAACCCTGTGATTCTGTTTGAGCATGTTTTGCTCTACAACCTCAAGGAGAGAATTCCAGATGAAGAGTATGTGCTGAATCTTGAAGAAGCAGAGATGGTACGACCTGGGGAGCATGTAACCATTCTAACTTATTCCAGGATGAGGTATCATGTGATGCAGGCTGCAAAAACACTTGTGAACAAGGGTTATGATCCTGAGGTCATTGATATTAGGTCTCTGAAACCGTTTGACCTTTACACCATCGGGAAGTCAGTGAAAAAGACTCATCGTGTGCTCATTGTCGAGGAATGTATGCGCACAGGAGGTATTGGTGCCAGCTTGACAGCCGCTATTACTGAGAACTTTCACGACTATCTAGATGCCCCAATTGTATGTCTGTCATCACAGGATGTGCCAACTCCATATGCTGGGACGTTAGAGAACTGGACTGTTGTCCAACCTCCCCAGATTGTTACTGCAGTTGAACAGCTTTGCCAGTGATCAAGTGGTACAAGTCTTGTGATAATCATGCCATTATGTTCGGTTGCTTATGTCATAATTTAGGACTCAACTTCTGATCGAATTTTATTGTCTGATTTTGCTAGAGATTTTAGTATTTGGAACTTGCGAGTCCTAGTTAAGGTGATATGTTTATTGCTTTGCCTTCTACCCACACCAAAATGGTGCTTGGAATCTTTATGTACTGGTAAGGTAATTAGACTTCATGGAAACATTATCATTGTTTTGTGTCGTTAAAGATTAAGATTTAGGTCTATTTTATAATCAAAGCTGGAGTTGTCGTACATTGCTGAAACTATTAAATTTATGTCTTCCAACTAACAGAAGTGTGTGCAGTGGGAGTGCTTCACCCTTAACCAGAGGTCTCGGGTTCGAGCCCTGGATATGGAGAAAATCCTGTTGGGAGCGCCACTCCCAAATGGACCTTGCAGAGCGTGATTCGGATTTAGTCGGAGCTCCAATGTGGGCTCCGGACACCGGGTGGGAAACCAAAAAAAAAAAAAACTAACAGAAGTGTGAATACAGATGTTTGGAACTCTACGCTTTGCCAGAGCTAGAAAAAGTTTGTAAAATTCTTACATAAAATACTTTTGACCCATCCAATCCCATCCCATCCCATCCCAATTTATTGAAGTATTTTCCCTTCATGTCGTAGCTTCAAGAAATACAGTGTAGCTGTATCCAGGCCAAGGCTTATTATCTGCCTTTGGCTAAGCAGAAAAAGTGTGTACTTTACAACTCAGGGTTCATCCTTTGTACTGAGTTATTTGCATGAGCATGAGATAACATTCAATTTATAGGGTGTTTGGATTGGCTTAAGAGTTGATCAAACCTACTTTTAAGTCAGTTTTTGACTTCTGAAGTGTTTGACAAATATAAAAAATAACTTAAAATAAGTCAAAAATAACTTTAAATAAGTTAGAAAGTGTTTGGCTGGGGTGTGGGGGGTGGTGTAGATGGGGGCTATTGGGCGGGAGTGGGATGTGTGAAGGGTGGGGAGGAAACAATTAATGTGGAATGCCACCATGGAACTTGGTTTCCCTACTTGGGGAAATCAATTTTTTTTTTTTAATTTTAAAGGTATTTGTTTTCCTAGAGAAAATATTTTAAAGAGATTTTGACCAACAAAACATTGAGAACTATAAAACTTTTTATGGAAAATGTTTTCACTATACCAAACAACCCTTATTCAAAATGAACATACTGGATTTCTAACAATAGCCAAGTTTTAAGCTGTGTAGTTTTTGTTTAGAATGAGGATGGAATATAAAAGTCAGTTTGTACTTGAATGAGGATATAAAAATACAAGTCAGGGTGTACAACACCATGTTAAGATAGTATTGTTTCAATGAATGGTGGGGACTTTGAGTTCAGGATATGACTTAAATCACCGACAACAACTACCAAGTAACTTGGTCCATCAAGTTTAAGACAGATGAGAAGAATTGTGTCATGTGTCACTTAAGTTTTGTTGTGGATTCGAACTTGAGACTTTTCTTCTGGTTATATGACCATTATATTGGATATGAAATGAATTTTTCTATCATTGAGTCCTATTGTGTCATGTGGACTGTGCTGAAATATATGTAGCAAGCATAGATCTTTTTCATGTGAGATATTTATGGATGACCATGGCATGCCAGTTTCTTATCTGTTAATCCATCTGATCAGATGGTCCACCCTAATATTGTGTGGATTCTCCATTTGTCTTGACATACATGTGAATTTTCTTAAAAAGGTGACCTACCTATACCAGGTATTTCGACTCAATCATACCAAAATACAACTGTGTGAATGCGTTCGATCAATATAGGTCCACACTCCACACTAATTATGAAAGGCTAAAAGAAACCAGAAAACCATGTTCTCAAATATTCATTGTTAGCTTGACTAGCTCTGAGCCATTTCCATGATCACATCATATCCTGTTTGTTTCAACACTCCACACTAATATGTCCCTAACTACCCCTTGAACCTTATGTCTCATAATATCTGAGGTTTATTTGTTCTGTGTGGGACAATCTATTTACTTTTCCGTTGTCATCCACAGAAAAAAAGAGATGAGCTTTTGACAAGTAACATTATGAACAATTCCCATGCTTTCCTGTTTGCCAGCAAATTTTCTCCCTCATATGTGTCTTTGGCCCCTTCAACATCTAGTAATTTTAGGTGTGATCTACAAGTTATTGTTTTCAAATGTGTTGGAAATAATGCATTCACACCTTGATGTTTAGTTTTTCAATACCATCTCTTAGTTTTTTGAGAAGTCTTTTAAATTTGTAATACATATATCTAGTAAATTGTGATACATGTATCTAGTAATTTGTGCAAGACTTTTGGTTTTATATTTTTAGTAGTATAAATAGAGATGTAATTGATAATTGTAATTATCTCAAGTGGCGTTTAAGTACCCTATATAAAACTTAACCATTCTCTAAATAAAGTATTATCCTTCTATATTACCTACAAATTGGTATCAAGAGCAGATTTTCGTTCTTAATCTAGGGTTAGGTGAAGAAAAAAATAGGGCATCCAAAACAAATGAAGGTGTTGATTCTTCAATTGTTCTTACTCCATTTTTTGATGGAAATAAGTTGAAGGTTTGTGGACTATTGTTGCAAATGGCTTTGAAGAGCTAGAAAATGATGGTGAACTTATAGCAGGAGAGATGAAAAATCTTGAGGCTAAGTATTGTCAAGATGCAAAAGCCTTGAGCAAAATTCAAATGGGAGTCTCAAGAGCATATTTTGCGAAAATTGCTAAGTGAGACTGCAAAGCAAGCTTGGGAGTCTCTGGAAACTGAGGTGTATAGTGACGAAAAGGTACGCACTATAAATATTCAAACTCTTAGAAAAGAGTTTCAAAATTTGAAGATGATAGAATCTGAAAAAATAGATGAATATTGCACAAGAGTCATGAATATTGTTAATGAAATGACAAATCATGGTGATACAATCTCGACCAACAAGTTGTGGAAAAGATTCTAATTAGTGCCATAGAGAAATATGAGTATATTGTTGCTATCATGAGGAAACGAAAGATCTTTCAAAGCTTTCCATCAAAGAGCTAGTTGGATCATTTCGTGCACATGAGAAGCGAAGACTTTTTCGTGAAGTGATACCCAAAGAGACGACTTTTCAGTCTACAACCAATGAGAATTCTCAAAATTTCTCAAAAAATCAACAAAAGAAGAATTACAATCCAAAAAAGAAGCAGGATCATTATGGTTCTTCTAAGAAGGTTGAAGAAAAATGTGAGAAAAGTTCTAGTCTTTTTTGTAAAATTTACAAAAAGACTAATAACAATGCAAAAAAATGTTGGCACAAAGGCAAGCCCCACTGTAACTTTTGTAAAAAGTTTGGCGACATTGAGAAGGATTGCTGGCACAAGCAATGGGAGTAAGCAAATTTTTGTGAAGAGCAGGAGGAAGAAAAAGAAGAAAATCTTTTATTTGCTTCTCAATCTAATGCTTCAGCAAAAAGCAATGAATGTTATGTTGATAGCAGTTGTAGAAATCACATGTCTAGAGATGAAAAACTTTCCTCTCAATTAATAGTAGCATCACAACTAAAGTTATAATAAGAAATGGAGCCTGAGTTGATGCAAACGGTAAAAGTACCATTTCAATCAACATAAAAGAAAGCGGTAGGCAAATTCATGAGTTCTTTATGTTCCTGACATGGAAGAAAATTTGCTTAGTGTTGGTCAACTCATGGAAATAGTTATTCTCTTGTGTTCAGATATAATTATTGCAAGATTTATGATAAAATTGAGCCAAATCAAGTCATTGTTAATGTAGAGATGATAAAAAGAATTTTTCGTTTACAATTTCATTACAATGCATTTAAAAATGAAGTTGTAGATGATTCATGGCTTTGACACAAGAGATTTTGTCACTTGAATGTTCCTGGTTTGAAGCTTCTCAAGGAAAAAGACATGGTGCAAGACCTTCCTAAGATAGAGAATACTTCTATCATATCTTTAGATGTATCAAATCAAGAAGAGGATGAAGAAGATGTCCCTCTAGAAATATAATTGACATATAAATGTAGAAATCGAAAATAAGATTTAAGATGAAGATATAGTCAAATAAGTCCCCATTACAATCCAAGTCCATAATAATATATAGTCGAAAATAGAGAAACAATCGGACTTGGAGGGAATAGGAAAAAAGGGAGAAATAATAGGACTATTTTTGATTGATATAATAATATATTTATCATCTAAACTAGGGTTAGGGATATATTTTAATTAATTAAATTTTAGCCATTAAATCTAATCTATGCCATATGTCATCAATCAAGACTAGAACTTGGAGAAAATGGAGACAAGGGAAATTGAGAGGAGCCGGATCCTAAAATATTTACTTTCGTTGCGTATTCTAACATTAAACGGATACCACTTCATCCAATACCTAAGAAACGAAAATAGAGAATAACGAATAACTTCTATAAAAAAAAAGGCAAAAAAGATAACTCCCTCTTTTAACAGATGTTTTGAACGAAAAATTTATAATTTTTCACTTCAGATATACAAAAAGTAGATTTTCAATGCAACATCCATAAAACAAAATTTTAAGTTCAATAACAAGAGTTCAGATTATGTCGATGAATAATTTATATATATATATATAGAGTCTAATGGAATATATACGTGAAATAAATTTATACAAAGTAGGATCATATATATGTAGAATTATATAATATGTATATATACATTATTCTAATAGTATATATACAGAATATATGAGAAAATATATCAAGCCCACCGTAAATTTATGCCTTATTTTCAAGTAGACATGTAAAATTTGTAGGCTCCTATTGTCTCATAAATTGTTTTCAACCAAACTAAATATATCATTTTCATCCATTTTTGCACTTGATGTGTTCTCATGTTGAGCGCGTGAGTATTTAAAAAAATAGTGTCGAACCAATATAAAAAAGTCATGTGGCATTGCAAATTGAATTATTCTTAATAAAAAAATGGATCCATCTTTCCCAAATCAATTCAAACACCATTAACAACCATTGAAGTTTGTTGGAGTGTTCATGGGTGAGTCAATTGCAGTATTTCTCGAACTTCGATTTACTATCACAAGACGAGTACTCTGTTAAGTCATCACCAATCCCAGGACTCGTCATCATTTGCTCTCCTATCGTCTTCGCCAGTACGATGGTAGGATTTATCATTGTCGACATTTTTTGGTGGAGATAATGCAAAAAATATAAAAGTGAAAAAAAAATGAAGAGAAAGAAGGTCAATGCTAGCCGTGATAGAGCTAGAATTTTTAATAAGGGGGTTCAAAATATGAAGAAGTAAACACACGAACTAACCGAAAGGGTTAGACATCTACTATATATACATAAAAAATAATTTCACCTATGTATAAATAATACTCCATCCGTACCATTTTATGTGAGGTAGTTTGACTCGGCACGAAGTTTAAGAAAGAAAAGAAGACTTTTAAAACTTGTGGTCTAAAATGAATGATAGAAATTTGTGTGGCTATAAATCATTTTATTAAAAGTAAAATAAACATTTTAAAGTTAATTGTTACTTAATATAGATATGTGTCATTCTTTTTTAGACTAACTAATTCTACAAGAAAAAGGATCTTTAGAGACCAACTTTTAGGGATGAGTCCAAAATTTGGTCCATAAAACTATACATATAAAGACAAGAATATTTTATGGTCGCTGGTTCTCAAATTTACGGACGGAACTTAATTTGGTGCTAAAATAATAATACTATACGGTCCCTAATTCACTAATTTCAGCAGTACTAGGGCTTTAGCCTCCTAAAAATAGAAGAAATAAAAAAGTGAAAGCACTCTCAAAATATCACCTTCAAAATTTCTAAACCCTCTCTTCTTCGACAGTTATCGTTCCTACCTTTAAAGTATTACCATGGCATGAACTACTTGCGTTCTCTTGTATTCTTCTCTCCTTCGTTCTTTAATTTAACAAGAAAAAGACAACTAAGATGGGGATATATTGAGAAATAATCCCAGAAGCCCTAGCCAAATCCAAATCAATCTCATGGTGGTCAGGATATCTGCAGCTGATGCTTTTAAAGTTCTTGAGGTAATTTTCTTTTTGGACTCTATTACTCCTTTTTCCTTCTTTGATATCCTTAAGAGACGAAGGTAACCCACATCAAGTTTAGTTATTTTCGTAAATCTTTTTCACTTTTTATGATTTCTTGCTATTTTTGTTCTCTTTGAAATTTATGGGATCTATTCTAAGGGAAATCTACATATGTATAGTGGAAAAGTTTACAATTTTAGCTTAAACTTTACAAATGTTCTTTGAAATTTATGGGATCTGTTCTTAGTTGCTTTTTATGTATAATTACAAGCTTAATTTGTCTCTCTTAATATCTGTTGCTGAACTTGCTCATAGACAAGCTAAAAATGAGAAAAATCAGAGGTGTTCTATTGTTCTTAGTTGCTTCTTATGTATAATTACAAGTTTGATACATCTCTCTTAGTTTCTGTTGCTGAACTTGCACATAGACAACCTACAAATGAGCAAAACCATAGGTGTTCTAGTGTTCTTAGATTTTTCTTATGCATAATTAGTTCGATTGTACCTTAGACTTTAGTTGTTTAACACTTTTTGACTAATGGCCGGTGCTATGTGATTTCTATAAACAAAATATTTGTACTTCATTGAGGTGCAGGCTTGTTCCCTGTATATTTTCTTTTAATGTGTGAAGGATTGAGTTAATTGTATGTTTAATCTTTTACCTTTTTTCAGTAGTTTTGATTGAATCTTTTCTCAAGTAGAGTTGGATTGTTAACATTTTAGGTGCTTTAGTTCCTTTATTGAGCTATGTGATAATTATTCTGGTTTCTCTGATCTTAACATTTCATTCTCTTAGCGTCTTATGCTATACATGGATCAATTCTGGATGATTTAGTACTTTCAATGGAACTCCATTGGTATGATTTTGTAGACATTAAATTGATTTCCTTCGTCTCAAAATAAGTGTCACTTTAGAAAACATCATGTTCATTAAAAAATTAATAAATATAATGTATAGTTACTATACTACACCTATTTAATAGATATATCATGAGAATGATTGAACATTATTAAGAAAATGAAGTATGATGATATAAGTTGAGAAACATATAAAATTTTGTCTTGAATTTCTAAGGTGACACTGTTTTGGAATAATTTTTTTTTGTTAAAGTTGCACTTATTTTGAGACGAAGAAAAGACATTACTATAAGAGAATAATTTCTCACAATGTTATTCTTATTTTAGGGAAGGGCTCACATTACAAGAAAAGATGGGATGATGACATGGTTTCTCAATTAAGAGCTCACATACTGATTCATTATATAGTATGTATGCCCATTAAGCTGCCATTTTCTTATGCCATGCTTAGTCTACTGGATATTCTTACTGACTTAATGTATTGTGAATTACCTGGCAAGCTCAATTAGTGTTTGATAATCCTGTGAGAATTTTCTTTTTTTCAATCATTTTGAATTAAACATTCAATTTTCATGCTTTATAACTATAGGTGAATTTTTTGCTATCTTTTCTATAAACACGTTCCTCTTGTTTATTTGTAGATGGTAAGATTAGATATTGTAATATTTTCTTGTTTTTTGTTTTTTGTTCATATGGATGCACAATCTTTGGGCTATGGGGTAGTTGAAGATGCTACTGATAAGATTGAGGATCTACCAACTAATGATGGTCCCCTGTTTTCTAACAAGCTTTTCTTCATCATCTATGGCTTTATATTTTTGTCTTTCATATCTTTGTTTTAAATTTTTGGGTAAATAATTCCACTTTCCATTTAGTACCTCTTATTTTCTTCCAAAGACTACGAGATTTACCATTTATGTTTTTAGATTCAAGTTTGCTTTCAGTTTACTACCTCTCAGTTCTTATTCTCTTTTAAGAGTATGGGCAAGTGTTTTCCAAGAGGGTTTATGGTAGAAATTATTTGTTTTCCTGTATTGTTATCTATGATAACTTAGTGGTTATCATTATCGGGTCATTGCAGTGTTTAGGAAAATGGTAGCTTCACTACTAAATATAAAGTACTTGTGTTTCAATGTCCAGAAGTGAGAGAGGTGAGCAGAAGTGGGTGCTTCAGGAGTTGAAGGGCGAAGTGATCACAAGCGTGAGATGAGCAGACGTGTAAACTTTTTGTTTTAATATTTAATGCTGGACTTTTTCTTAGAAAAAACGGTACGACGAGCAGAATTGCACTTTAATCGCATGTGTTCTCTTCTTCTTCTTCTCTTCATCGTGTCACTACAGTAAGAGGCTGGCAATTTATTTTTGTTCAATTCTTGGTTGTAGTCATAGAACTATTTCTCTGCATTGGTAGACTGTTTATTGCACTGTTCTTTATTTTTATTCATCTTGTTTTTCTCATTTAATAAATTAATGAAGCGCCATTAGGCAGTTTTTCTAATTTTGTTTTTCCTCTTAACAGTAATCATAAAAAAACATGGACGACCCATCGCGTTCAACATTATTTCTCAAGAGTTTTAAGGCAAGTATCTACTTCAAAGTCAGTAACTATTGAACCTTTTACCTTATTTTTGTATGTATCGTGCTAATTATTGAGTAGCTTGAAACAACTAGAAATTACTATTTGTTCATTTAAGATAGAAATACAAGATAAGATTTACCTGCACATCTTTATAATATTTGTGGGATTGCAGCTTGCTTAAATAATGTTTCACATTATTTATGGAGCTTCAACTTTCAATACTATGAAGAATTAAACCTTCTTACCGATTCTTTAAGAGTTTTTTGAATACATCTTTATATGTTTCTCATGGAGTTGCACTTTATCTATTTTGAAATACATAAGAATCTTTCGCATCCTCCAACTCTAGGATATACCCACATAGTGATGCTACATTTTTTTCTTTTGTAAGTTTTATAGAACTAGTAAAGTAGTTGATCCAATTTTGCAAGATGTGATACTTTAAGACAATGAAGATGACACAAAATTAAGAAATTTGAACTCTTTATTTATTTTGTTTAAGGCTTCAGAACTTGCTTGCTTTGAGAATTAATTGTGTGCTCTTAATAGGGTTAGATCATCAGTTGACTTATAAAATATGTTACTTCTTGTATTTTGAAAACTAGAATCCTCTTTGTAAGTACTGGCCATTAGGTTTATTAAAGTTGCACATCATTGAGCTTTTGCATTTTGCATAAAACATTTGTTATGAACATGCTTGTGTATCATCTAGGTTGTCAATTAAGAAGCTCCCTTGATGCTGAAATTATATTCAGGACATTGGCCAAATTTTATGTCCTTGACCATTGCAGGTGCATTAAACTACTGGGTTTCATCAACACACTGTTGACCTAGCAATGACGATAAATGTTATATCAGACACTAAATTTTCACTCTCTTGGACTTTGGCAATTTCTATGGACTTTGCTCCATTTCTACATGGTTTGAATCAGCATGAAGCTCATCTCTCCTCTATGGACTTGACAGAAAGTGGAGCTGGGATTTCTTCCACCAACTACGGAACTTGGCACTTTCCATACATGAGAATTGATGGTATAGGAACTTATAAGACCCTAGGCAGTTGGATAAGCCAATAAGGCATCTATATTTATATCATTTGATATAAGATGTTAGTTTCTTCCTTCTTTTTATTTATTCTATAGAGTAGTTCTGTAAACAATGACTTTATTGCTGTATTATGGTGTGTACCATTATCCATATATATATATATATGAATGAAAGCAGATTATGATAATATGTTTTATATGCATTTGATTATTACAGTAAAACTATATTATAATAGGGACCATAATTTTCTGGTCCTAAAAAGCCCAGTGTACTGGTGGCTGATAATTTGTAAGCACCAATATACCTTATAAAGGACGAGTAAATGTAGTCCCAAAAATTAATTTTAGGACTAGATTTTTGATAATAGGGACCAGAAATACATTCCTAAAAAGTATTTTTAGGACTAGATTTTTTATAATAGGGACCAGCATTACGTTCCCTAAAAATATTTTGCAGGACCAGTTTTATACCGGTCGCAAAACAATTAAAGACCAGTTAAGTTATCCGGTCCTTAATGACCTTTAGCGATGGAGGCTATTGGGACGGGGTGGCGACCAGATTTTCTTGTCTCTATTGTCCTTCAGGGACTAGAATCTTACTTTTAGGGACCATGTTTCCCTTCTGTACTGAGTGTTTTTCTAGTAGTATATATAACAAGGAAAGTAAGTCATATAAATTAGGATAGAGAGAGTAATATTTTTTGCCGAAGAGGGTTCGGATGAACCACTAACAGTATGCTAGCTCCGCCACTGAGTGCTAACCACCATTTTATCTGGAAAAAAAAAAATACTTTCTAGCAATAATGATAAACTAGTGGTTCGCCATAGTTGCTTCAACTGCCGGTGAAAGACTTGTTGGTGCTCATAGATATATTTGTATAATTTCAAGAATAGAGGAATAAAATAAAGTGATGATTATTTATCTAAAATTACAATTATAATAACATAAATAGTGGATTGATTCTTGTTTCTTATTTTTATTTGAAGTTAATTGTCATTTTTTATTTGGTGAAGAAGGTTAGGGAAAGGGAAGAAGTAGGGGAGGTGTTGAGGGTGGGGGAGGGGTTGGAAATTTTTTTTGTTTTTATTTTTTAAAATAAGTCTTTTCTCATATTTAATTTTATAATTTATGATATTTAATACATGAAAATTTGAGTTGGGGTGTGAAAATAACTTCTTTTCTTACAATCAGGATTGATCGAAAAATGAGGCAATAATGTTACTTTCAAATTGTTCAGAGGGTCATAGGACTCCCGTAAAGTTTAAATATCTTTATACAAAATGGGTTTTGATATATGATGGACTTTGTATATTATCTCCACAATATAATTAAAAATATATGAAATAAGTTTATAATATAATTCGATAGACATAAAATTATATAATATGTATATATACATGGTATAACTAAATACATATGTAAAACAAATTATTATAGTATAATAAAATATATAACCATAAATATATAATATATATATATACACGATATGATTAAATATATAGATGAAATAATAGTGAATAATAAAAAATATATGTGTGCAATAAATATATCTTTGTATTATATATAGTGTGGTGGTCATATTTAATAGTATATTGTCACGATCCAACCCATCGGGCCGTGCGAGCAATACCTACTCTAGCACCTAGTAAGGAGAACTCTTATCACCCAATTTAAAAACAGATAATGCGGAAATTAATAAAGCATAAGAAATCTCTTTGATAATTTGAAATAATCATGAAAACATCAAATATAAGAAGTATCCTCTATTACAATCTACTGAAAAATCCTTCCAAGGAACTAGTCTAAATAGGTATAAGAGCTACTAAGAGAGTATATTATACAAAAATAAGACAACTTCCACCAAGAGAAAGGAAAGAGTAGA
Source organism: Solanum acaule (assembly GCA_036250505.1). Classification (NCBI taxonomy): domain Eukaryota; kingdom Viridiplantae; phylum Streptophyta; class Magnoliopsida; order Solanales; family Solanaceae; genus Solanum; species Solanum acaule. Next base: position 31,610 of record JAJOOR010003590.1, on the reverse strand, counting down.
AGCTACTAGAGATCATCATCGTCTTCACCTAAGAAACATCACTGTTCCTGCAGCCATACTATGCCAAGTGACATAGCAAGAGTAGTATCAGTACAAACAATATGTACTAGTAGGCATCATCGATCGATCTGAATCCACCATATAATATGAAGTAGACATTCAAAAGAAAACATGCACTACGAAAGTTAACCCACCCAAGTTTTTGCCTGCATGATTTTACCAATCAAGGTGTAATACCCATAAACTATTACACTTTGATTCCAGTTTCCTACCTTATTTCACTGCTAACTCTACCATTAAGTATTCAACACTCTTTCCATTCTAAGGCTTCCCAACCCTACCTTTTATCCAATATATATATTCTAAACCACTTTAACAGAGACACATAGTCCATGTAAATCTATTAATGACAAGACTCTCAATCATCAATCTGACCTAACCAACACGTATGCCACACCTAATTACACATAAATTCATACCTGAGTCCAACTCACCCTTCAAGTAACCCGGACTACTCAAGGGTCCTCTAAGAACTAGTCTACAAAGTTTAACATGCCATTCCGATCTACATAATGACCATTTCATCATTTAAACACAACACCCCAGCCACTTAGTGACCGACATTTGATAATCACACAATGAAAAAATAAACCCGATTTTCTCGTGGAACCTATACTCAAATTATTAGTGTACTGGTGTGGTACTCAAGCCAATCGTTGTTAGTACATACTAGATGTCGTATCCGAGACAATTATTTGTATTCCGTACTGACATAGTATCCGAGCCAACCAAAAATCACAAATAACATACACAATGACAATCATAATAAGTAACCACCGTTGAAGCCACAAGTAAATTAAACAGGTTCATGCATGTGATTGTGAACATGATGTCATTTTACATCCATCCCTTATGTTTTATGCCACATGCATTGTAAAAGTAATACTTTAAAATAGTTAACAAACACCCATCATATATACTTGAAGAAACAACAACTATCACCTACCCGAAGGATTCCCTTCCAAATGTTCCCTAAACATAATCCAATCACCACGATTTCCTTCTCCAGGATAAAATACAGTCAACCATAATTAGTCAGTCCATCATCGGCCTATGCCACAACTAACTATATATTCAACCGTTTCGACTTCGTTCCCGGAGGCCTATACATGTAATCTTTGACAATCCATAAGATATAATGTAAGTAAAAATAAGTCTAACTACTCAATGAAGGAAATATAGCTTACCTGGACGTTAAGGAACTACTGAAGAACTCTGGATTTGTGGAGGTGAATCCTTTTGAAGGTGGATTGGTAATCCCAAGGTTTTAACCCTCTTGGTGCTAAAATCCCTTCCCTCCATGGTTCCCAAGCTAAGGATCACTTCGGAGAATTCTTGGAGCAACCCTCACTTGTTTTCTTCATGAAAAGTGGGAGAAAAAAAAAAGACATCGATTTTTCTAGGGTTTGATCCTGTTAGCCCCGTTATAATGACCATGTAGACGCTATAGTGGTATCACTTTAGTGGGAGGATATATACTAATCTACCCTTCGTTTATCCCAAAAGGACTATCAATGTGAAAAAGAAAAATAAACCGGTCACGAAATATCATTGATGTTATAACACCCCGCTATTTGAATGAGCTAGACTTAGAAAGAGCCACTGGAAAGAATGAAAAATCTGAAATTTGGCAAAGTTGTGTTAAATATGAGTTTTGGGTCAACTTCAAATGATCATAACTCTCAGTAAAGGATGAGTTAGATGTGCCATAAGATATCAAATGAAATGTATGTGTATTTTCTTTTCAACGCCACCGAGTTTGCTAATTTTTGAGCTTGCATGAAGGAGATATGCCCGTTCGAAGTTGGGCTAGATATGGAAAGTTACCTAGATTTAAGAGGGGTATTTTGGTATTTTCCCTACCAAATTGGTTTAATTCAGTTTTAGTAATTTAATTGGGGTCTAAACTGATTTGGTTCAGTTTACGCTTTACAAAATTACGCTAGGGCTTTGAGAGAAGAGAAAAGAGGAGAAAAGCCAAAGTTCATCATCGTTCTTGAAATTTCGCTTGTGGATTTCGCCAAGGGTTAATCCCTACGAGGTATGTGAGATCACATAATGTTGGGTTCATTCACCCACGCGCCAATCATGATTTAATTCAGCGTATTTATCTTCTTGAAAGTAGAGTGATTGAGTTCTTGGTGGATTTTGTTGAAGTGTCTATTGGGATCTTGATTGTTGAGTTCTTGAGAAGTTCTTGAGTTAGTTTCATGAGATTTGATGTTGTTTTAGAGTAGATTCTTGTATACTTTGGTTGGGTATTCGAATCTAAGTGTTTGGGGAAGGAATCAATCGAATCTAGATGAATTAGGGTTGAAAAACGAACAAGAAAATTCATCAAAATTCTGGGGAAAAGGGGTTGGGCGCCGCGCCACTCAGTGCGCCCCACTCAGCACGCTAGGGTCGCCAGGTCCTCTACCCTTTTCCACTTCTTTTTGTTCGAGTTCCCTTGAATCATACCTATGATTTCTAGTTGTTTTCTACACTCTAAGGTACGCCTAAACATTATGAGATCATCCATAAACATGAATCATAACCTTGAATTCATAATTCTAATTCAAGGAAAGTTAAGAGCCAAGTCTAGATAAGTTCTTAGAGTCTTTTCAAAAGTCTTTGGCAAATGCTTTAAACTTGTTTTAAGACTTGAGTTTTGAGTTGAGAAAAGAGTAACAAATGAAGTTCAGTTTTCTTCAAAAGAGTATATGGGAATTATGTATTCCCAAAGAGTAAATGTTTTCACATTAAACCAAGAAAGGAAGCACTTGTTTCCAAAAGAGCCTTTGAGCTAGTTTTTGTGTAAAGAGTAAATGTTTTCATATTTAAGCAAGAGAGGAAACACTGATTTCCAATAGAGCCCTTGGGCTAGTTTTTTGAGCAATTATCTCAAACTACAGAAAGTGTTATGTTTTTAAACATATGAGCTAGTTACATTTTGAGAGTAGTATTGAGCATCGATTTGGGGACAAGTTAAGTTCAGATAATTCATGGTCTCCATAAACCGTGTAGCCAACATGGGTAGAAAATGGTCATACTTTTTAGATGATTCCTTTGTGCTTTTTAGCATAGACTAGTGGAACCACTTACTAGTTAGGTTCTATACCCCCGGTAAGGTATAAGACGTCCCTGGAAGTGTGAGGCAAAATGTTGTATCCTCTCATACCTCATAGTAATGGTTGTCGGTTAGAGAAACTCCCACAGAGGTATTTTTGGTATTCTTATATACACAGAGTTATTTGTATTTTCACATACAAACAGAGTTTGAATTGTATCCTTGCATACAAACTGAGTTACTATTGTATTTTTCAATACACATAGTTGTTATCCACATGTTTTAAAAGCTTTTCTTTATACTGCATTTATATTACTACTTTATATTGAAATGAGTTGAGTTGAGACCAGGTATGTTCCTTCAGTTCCTTTCAAGCTTATGTCTTTTTTTAGAATTCCCCTTGCATGCTCGTACATTTAATGTACTGATGCCATTTGGCGTGCATCTTTTATGATGCAAATACAGGTAACCAGGACCAACATCCAGTGCATCGTTGATCCAGTTGTGCTTCAGAGTTGTTGATGAGCCTCATTGCTTCCGGAGGATCCCTTTTTATTATTTTCATTATTCTAGTTCTTTAGGATGTCGTGGGTCTTGTCCCGACGTCCATCTCAGTTGTTAGAGGCTTCATAGACAGTTAGTTATTATTAGTTCATGAGTCTTTACATTTCTATTTAGTTATGTTGAGACTTGAGTTGCCACTTTGGCTAGTGAATGTTTATTTATAAAACATTCTAAGTTATCTATTGAGCTTTTAGTTTACTTTTTAAAGTACTTTTATCATGAGTAAGTCTTCTGCTGAGTAGTAAGCCAGGCCAATGGTTCATTTTGGGCCAGCAATGGTTCTCGAGAGATAGTCCCACCAGGGTGTAGGCTCGGGGAGTGACAAACTTGGTATCAGAGCATAAAGTTCAAGAGTCCTAGAGAGTCTATGAAGGTGTGTCTTTAGAGTCCTAGTTATCGGTGTGAAGCGCGCCACATCTATATTAAGAGGCTCCGACATTTAGGAACTATCTCACTTCTTTCGTACTCATTTCGTGCGATAGAGTTTATCTCTAAAAAGTTTCTTCTAATTCGTGCTTGCGCGTGTCTTTCATATCATGCCTCTATGAAGAGCTGTCGTCCCGCTAGAAGGAATGTTGAACCACAAGAACAAGGGGTACCTAATGCACCTAAAATATAACCCAATGAGAGGTCACTAATGCTAAGTTCTAGGAAGCTATCCGGATGTTGAGTCAATCTGTGATCAATAAAGTTGGGCAGAGAGAGAATCGACAGGAAGTGGCTGATACTTCTAGGATCCGTGATTTTTTAAGGATGAATCCTCCAAGATTCACTGGTTCAAGTGTCACTGAGGCCCCAAAAAACTTGTAGAGGAACTTGAGAAGGTTTTTGAGATTATACACATTGTTGATGCCTAGAGGGTGGAACTAGCTGCATACCAAATGAAGGGTGTCGCTAGAATATGGTTTGATCATTTGAAAAAGAATAGATCTGGAGGTGCACCACTAGTGAGTTAGGTTTTGTTTGAAGAGGCCTTGTTGGGGCATTTTTTACCCCGTGAACTGAGAGAAGCAATGGTATGAGAATTCCTCACTCTTAACTAGGAATCTATGAGTGTTCATGAGGATAGTTTGAAGTTCACCCAACTTTCCCGCTATGCTTCGGAGATGGTTGCTGACATGAGAAGTAGGATGAGTTTGTTTGTTGCTGGGTTGTCTCATCTGTCAAGTAAGGAAGGCAAGGAAGCCATGCTGATAGGAGATATGGACATAACAAGGCCGATGAACCATGTACAACAAGTTGAGAGAGAGAAGCTGAAAGATAGGGAAGAGTTTTAAAACAAGAGAGCTAAGACATGGAATGAGTCCGGACAGCAGAAGGGTAATGCCAACTTGTCATCTTTCCAACAGAAACAGAAGAGACATGCTCTATCATCTACTAGTGCACCTGCACCAAGGAACAAAGATGAGTTCCAAAATCAGAATTCACAAAATTTCAGAGCTAGACCTACGCAGTCTCAAGGTAGTGTGGCACAAGGGGGTAATAGGACTCCTGCATGTGCTAAGTGTGGTAGGAGCCACTCAGGGGTGTGTCGTGATGGCTCCACTGGTTGCTTCAAGTGTGGTCAGAACGGTCATATTATAAAAGAGTGCCCTAAGAACAAACAAGGCAATGGTAGTGGGGGAAATAGAGCCCAAACTTCTTCAGTTGCTCCACCAGACAGAGCTATATCTAGAGGAGAAAACCGTTTGTATGCTGTCACTAGTCGCCAATAGCAAGAGGATTCTCTAGATGTTTTCGCTAGTATGATCCAAGTCTTGAACTTTGATGTTTATGCTTTGCTAGATCTATGAGCGAGTCTATCTTTTGTGACTCCTTATGTTGCGATGAATTTTGATGTTCTTCATGAGAAACTTCTTGAGCCCTTCAGTGTTTCTACACCTGTTGGTGAGTGTATTCTAGCAGAGAGAGTTTATCGTGATTGTACCATTTTCGTCAATCACAAGAGCACCATGGTTGACTTAGTTTAGTTAGATATGGTAGATTTTGATGTCATTCTAGGTATGGACTGGCTTCATGCTTGTTATGCCTCTGTCGATTGTAGAAGTCGAGTTATTAAGTTCCAGTTTCCTAATGAGCCAGTTATAGAGTGGCAGAGTAGTTCAACAGTGCCTAAGGGTCATTTCATTTAGTACCTAAAGACAAGAAAGTTAGTTTCCAAGGGGTGTGTCTATCACTTAGTCCGAGTTAATGATTCTAATGTTGAGATACCTCTTATTCAGTCAGTTTCAGTAGTAAAAGAGTTTCCAGAAGTTTTTCCAGATGATCTTCTCGGAGTCCGTACAGAGAGAGAAATAGATTTCGGTATAGATATTCTTCCTGATACCTGTCCCATATCTATTCCACCATATATGATGGCACCAGCAGAGTTGAAAGAGTTAAACGAGCAGTTGAAAGATCTCCTTGAGAAGGGTTTTATTCGACCAAGTGTCTCACCTTGGGGCGCTCCGGTCTTATTTGTGAGGAAGAAGGATGGTTCTGTTAGAATGTGTATAGATTACCGTCAGTTGAACAAGGTTACTATCAAGAATAATTATCCTCTTCCAAGAATTGATGAGGTCTTCGATCAACTTCAGGGTGCCACTTGTTCTTCTAAGATAGACCTCAGATCAGGCTACCATCAATTGAGAGTAAAGGAATGTGATATTCCAAAGACAACTTTCAGGACCCGTTATGGTCATTATGAGTTCCTAGTTATGTCCTTTGGTTTGACCAATGCTCCTGCAGCATTCATGGACCTTATGAATAGAGTATTCAAGCCTTATTTAGATATGTTTGTTATCGTATTCATTCATGACATACTAATCTATTAGAGGAATGAGGAAGATCATGCTAGCCATATCAAAATAGTTCTCCAAACTCTAAAGGATAGCAAATTGTATGTTAAATTCTCTAAGTGTGAGTTCTGGCTTGAGTCTGTGGCATTTCTAGGCCACATTGTTTCCGGTGATGGAATTAGAGTTGACACTCAGAAAATAGAGGCAGTGCAGAACTGGCCTAGACCCATATCTCCAACTGATATTAGGAGTTCCTTGGGATTGGCCAGATATTATAGAAGGTTTGTCGAGGGGTTCTCATCTATTTCGTCCCCTTTGATCAAGTTGACTCAGAAAACAGTGAAGTTTCAATGGTCTGAAGCTTGTGAGAAAACTTTCAGGAATTGAAAAAATGGTTGACTACTGCCCCAGTATTGACCTTACCAGAAGTTACACAAGGTTTTGTGGTATATTGTGATGCGTCCAAAGTTGGACTAGGTTGTGTGTTAATGCAGAATGGTAAAGTTATAGCTTATGCCTCCAGATAACTGAAAGTTACCGAGAAGAATTATCCAACCCATGATCTAGAGTTGGCTGCCGTAGTTTTTGCTTTGAAAATATGGCGTCATTATCTGTATGGTGTTCATGTAGATGTGTTCACCGATCATAAGAGCCTTTAGTATGTGTTTAGTCAGAAAGAGCTTAATCTCAGACAAAGAAGGTGGTTAGAGTTACTCAAGGATTATGACATGAGTATCCTCTATCACCCAGGTAAGGCTAATGTAGTTGCTGATGCCTTGAGCAGATTGTCTATGGGTAGTACCACCCATTTTGAGGAAGACAAGAAAGAGTTAGCTAATGATGTGCATAGACTTCCACGATTGGGAGTTCGACTAATGGATTCCACTGAAGGAGGAGTAGTGGTGATGAATGGGGCTGAATCATCATTAGTGTCAGAAGTGAAAGAGAAACAAGACCAAGATCCTATTTTGCTTGAATTGAAGGAAAATGTTCATAAGCAAAAAGTAATGGCTTTTGAACAAGGGGGAGATGGTGTATTGAGGTATCAAAGTAGGTTGTGTGTACCAAGGGTGGATGAAATCCAAGAGAGGATCATGGAGGAAGCTCATAGCTCTAGCTATTCTATCCATCCAGGTTCGACAAAGATGTATCGTGACTTGAGAGAGGTTTATTGGTGGAATAGTATGAAAAAAGGTATTGCTGAGTTCGTTGCTAAATTCCCAAATTGTCAACAAGTTAAAGTAAAGCACCAAAGGTTCGGTGGTATGGCTCAGAATGTAGAACTTTTGGAATGGAAGTGGGAGATGATCAATATAGATTTTATTACAAGTTTACCACGGTCTCGCATGCAACATGATTCGATTTGGGTGATTGTAGATTGAATGACTAAATCAGCCCACTTTTTACCGGTAAAGACCACTCTTTCAGCAGAGGACTATGCTAGGTTATATATTCAAGAGGTAGTTAAACTTCATGGATTTTCGGTGTTCATTATTTCAGATAGAGGTGCACAATTTAATGCACAATTTTGGAAGTTATTCCATAAAGGTTTGGGTTCAAAGGTGAACTTAAGTACTGTTTTTCATCCTCAGACAGATGGTCAAGCAGAGTGCACTATTTAGACTTTAGAAGATATGTTGAGGGCTTGTGTGATTGATTTCAAGGGTAATTGGGATGATCACCTACCTCTCATTGAGTTTGCTTACAACAATAGTTATCATTCTAGCATCCAGATGGCTCCTTAAGAAGCTCTTTATGGGAGAAGGTGCAAATCACCTATTGGATGGTTTGAAGTTGGTGAAGCTGGGTTTATCGGACCGTACTTAGTTCATCAAGCTATGGAGAAAGTGAAAGTCATTAAAGAAAGGTTGAAAACACCGCAGAGTCGTCAGAAATCCTACACTGATGTTAAGAGAAGGGACTTAGAGTTTGAAGTAGATGATTGGGTATACTTGAAGGTTACACCCATCAAGGGTGTTATGAGGTTTGGTAAGAAGGGGCTTACCCCGGTATATTGGTCCTTACAAAATATCCAAAAGAATTGGTAATATAACTTATGAGTTGGAGAAGTGTATGGGCTATCCTTCATTAATTATACCAACTGAAGATATTGGTATTAAGGATAGCTTGTCTTATAAGGAGATACCTATTCAGATTCTAGACCGCTAGGTTCGCAAATTGAGAACTAAGGAGGTAGCATCAGTCAAGGTCTTATGGAGAAATTAGTTTGATGAGGAAGCCACATGGGAGGCTGAGGAGGACATGAAGAAGATATACCCATATCTCTTTGAGTCCAGAGACATTCCAGATTAAGGTACTAGTTTTCTTCTTAGTACTCTTTAATTGATATACTGACTGTGTTAGATTTGCTTGTTGGGTGTTTGAGCTGAATGTTAGATATTACACCCTTAGTCTACTTGTAGTAATATCATTCGAGGATGAATGTTCCCAAGGGGGATATATTGTAATACCCCGCTATTTGAAAGAGCTAGGCTTAGAAAGAACCATTTTTGAAAAGAATGAAAAATCTGAAATTTGGCAAATTTATGTTAAGTATGAGTTTTGGGTCAACTTCAAATGACCATAACTCTCAGCAAAGTCCATAAGATATCAAATGAAAGGTCTTTGAATTATCTTTCTAACGCCATCGAGTTTGGTCCCATTCGAAGTTGGGCTGCCTAGATATGGAAAGTTACCCAGATTTAAGAGGGATATTTTGATCTTTTCCCTACCCAATTGGTTTAATTCGTTTTTAGTAATTTAATTGAGGTCTAAACTGATTTGGTTCAATTTATGCTTTATAAAATTACACTAGGGCTTTGAGAGAAGAGAAAAAAGTAGAAAAGCCAAAGTTCATCATCGTTCTTGAGATTTCGCTTGCGGATTTCACCTAGGGTTAATCCCTACGAGGTATGTGAGATCACATAGTGTTGGGTTCGTTCACCCATGTGCCAATCATGATTTAATTCAGCGTATTTATGTTCTTGAAAGTAGAGTAATTGAGTTCTTGGTGGATTTTGTTGAGGTGTCTATTGGGATCTTGGTTGTTGAGAAGTTTTTGAGTTAGTTTCATGAGATTTGAGGTTGTTTTTGAGTAGATTCTTGTATACTTTGATTGGGTATTTGAATCTAAGTGTTTGGGGAAGGAACCAATCGAATCTAGATGAATTAGGGTCGAAAAACGAACAAGAAAAATTGTCAAAATTCTAGGGAAAAAGGGTGGGGCGCCGCGCCACTCAGTGCGCCCCACATCAGTGTCTGAAGTTTGGGCTCTGGGGAACTGAGCCACTCAGTGCACCCTATCCCAGGTTCTGTAGTTTTGAGTCTTGCGCCCTGTGCTACTCAGTACGCTAGGGTCGCCAGGTCCTCTACCCTTTTCCACTTCTTTCCGTTTGAGTTCCCTTGAATCGTACCTATGATTTCTAGTTGTTTTCTACACTCTAAGGTACGCCTAAACATTATGAGATCATCCATAAACATGAATCATAACCTTGAATCCATAATTCAAATTCAAGGAAAGTTAAGAGTCAAGTCTAGAGAAGTTCTTAGAGTCTTTTTAAAAGTCTTTTGCAAATACTTTAAACTTGTTTTAAGACTTGATTTTTTAGTTGAGAAAAGACTAACAAATGAAGTTCATTTTTCTTCAAAAGAGTATATGGGAATTATGTATTCCCAAAGAGTAACTGTTTTCACATTTATACAAGAAAGGAAACACTGATTTCCAAAAGAGCCTTTGAGCTAGTTTTTGTGTAAAGAGTAAATGTTTTCATATTTAAGCAAGAGAGGAAACACTGATTTCCAAGAGAGACCTTGGGCTAGTTTTTTGAGCAATTATCTCAAACCACAGAAAGAGTTTTGTTTTTAAACATCAGAGCTAGTTACATTTTGGGAGTAGTATTAAGCACCGATTTGGGGACAAGTTTAGTTCAGATAATTCATGGTCTCCATAAATCGTTTAGCCAACATGGGTAGTAAAGGGTCATACTTTTAGATGATTCCTTAGTGCTTTTTAGCATAAATTAGTAGATCCACTTAGAAGTTAGGTTCTATACCCCCGTCAAGGTATTAGGACAGCCCTGGCAACGTGAGGCAAAACGTTGTATCATCACATAGCTCATAGTGATGATTGTCGGTTAGAAAAACTCTCACAGAGGTATTTTTGGTATTCTTATATACATAAAGTTATTTGTATTTTCACATACAAATAGAGTTTAAATTGTATCCTTGCATACAAACTGATTTACTATTGTATTTTTCAATACACAGAATTGTTATCCACATGTTTTAAAAGCTTTTCTTTATACAACATTTATATTACTACTTTATATTAAAATGAGTTGAGTTGAGACCAGGTATGTTCCTTCAGTTCCTTTCAAGCTTATGTCTTTTTTTAGAATTCCCTTCGCATGCTCGTACATTTAATGTACTAATGCCATTTGGCGTGCATCTTTTATGATTTAAATACATGTAACCAGGACTAACATCCAGTGCATCGTTGATCCAGTTGTGCTTCAGAGTTGTTGGTGAGCCTCCTTTCTTCCGGAGCATCCCTTTTTATTATTTTCATTATTCTAGTTCTTTAGGATGTCGTGGGTCTTGTCCCGACGTCCATCTCAGTTGTTAGAGGCTTCATAGACAATTAGTTATTATTAGTTCATGAGTCTTTACATTTCCATTCAGTTATGTTGAGACTTTAGTTGCCACTTTGGCTAGTGAATGATTATTTATAAAACATTGGCTTAAGTCGTGTACGGCCCCTTAAAGTTGTCTGCATATTTCACCTAGACACCTCAATTTAGCCTCATACCTATTGAACACCTTATATATTCAAAAATGGTTCCTATTGGACACAAAATGTTTACGTGGCAAAAAATGTGTATTTCACAGTCCTTAAGCGCGTGAAACCATTGGAAATGATTTTTTCCTTTTTATTTTCAACTAATAAACCTAATTAATAAATAGTATAAATAATAATTAACTTAATTTTTTTTTAAAAAATTGTCTTTTCCCTATCATCCCTCTCTGCAACTACTCCCATCTCTTTACACACCCACCCCACCCCCTCCATCTTTTTTCCCATCCCTCTAATTCTTCTCGTGTTTTTTCCTTCTTCATTTTCTATGTAAATCTAATTAAAGTCTCAAATATTTCGGCAAACTTCCATTGTTTTCGATAAAAATAATATTCCGGTGAAGCAATTGATTAGTTTTTATCTGTAAAAGTCTACTTTTTCTTGTAATTGTTATAAATAATTATTAATGGAAAGAAGATAAAGATAACAAATAGAAGGTTTTGATACAATTAGAATGAAAGGTGAATGAGGAATTAGCTTAGATGGACAATAATGGTGTACTGACTCCGGTAAAAGGGATAAAATTCAATGGAGAAGAAGAAAGGGGTGGAGGCTATGGTTGACTGGCGTTGAGGCGCAGTGGCCAGTAGAAAGGGAACGGAGAAGAAGAAGAAGCATGGAGGTGACGGTTAAGATCGACAGAGAAGAAAAAGATGGGTGGGTGGCCGGTGGGGTGGGGGTGGGTTAATTCAATTTTTTTGTTTTCTTAAATTACTTTTTGATTATTTAGATAGAATATTTTAAGCCGGTGGGGTGGGGCTGGGTTAATTCAAATTTTTTGTTTTCTTAAATTACTTTTTGATTATTTAAATAGAATTTTTTTAAAAAATTAATCCAATTGCCATGTGTCATCGCTTCTTTGGTCCATTTGCTATGTAAGAGCGTTTGAAATGCACGTAGATTTCTCTTTTATTTGACTATCATTTTGTGTTAAATAGGTATAAATTTGTTAAGATTTAAGTGTTCAATAGATACAAGCCTAGATTGAGGTGTCTAAATGAAATATGCGGTCAACTTTAAGGGGCCGCATATGACTTAAGCCTAAAACATTCTAAATTATCTATTGAACTTTCAGTTTACCTTTTAAAGTCCTTTTATCATGAGCAAGTCTTCTGCTCAGTAGTAAGCCAGGCCAAGGGTTCGCTTGGTACCAACAATGGTTCTCTAGTGCCAGTCCCACCCAGGGCGTAGGCTCGGGGCGTGACATATGTGCTGATATTTGATGGCATATCTGATGCTTTTAACTAGGAATAATTGTTCGTTCTTAAGTAACAACATTGTATTTTTGTAGTTTTCTACTGTGTAGGTTAGAAAATTAGTCAAGGCTAGAGAAAGAGAATTGAGCTAAGTATCAGAATGAGGGATCAGATAGGCTTGAAGGACTGTCAGACCTATGATGAACCGTTAGGTGCAACATCATACCTGTAGGAGTTTCACAAACTCTCTGAAGTTTTGTGACAAAGGAGGTGACAGACCATCAGACCTTTGACGGTTTGTCAGAGTTAACGTTATACCTACATGAAATTTTCAATTCTTTGAAGTTTTATAATGGCCAAGACTACAGACCATCACGCCTGTGATGGGCCGTCAGACACAACGTTAGATAAGCCTTAGAATTTTTCTTTCTATTTTTTAATTTTAGATTTCTTGGAACTATAAACATTCCTTTTAGAGTTTTATTTTATCAAAGAAATGATATCTTGTAGAACTGAGTTTGAACGAGAGTTTCACTGGCCTATTTAAATCAAAGTATTGTTTTCTTTCACTCTTGTAAGTAATTACTTCTTGAATGAATGTAAATCTAGTATTTGTTTCATCAATCATGAGTGACTAAACCCGCAATCAAGGGTTTTGGAATCTATGATGACTTGACCTAAAATTAGGATTTTTACAGAATAAATTGTGGGTTGTATTTGTATATCTTGTTACCTCTTTCATCTTAATTGATTTCTAATGGTTGCAAATATTAGAACCAACCTTATGTTTAGCTTTTTTGAGAAAAAAAGTCTTAAACTTGGAAAAAGAGTTAATTACAAGAATTCAAGGATCTAGACTTGTCTAATAGTTAATGTTGTAGTAAGATTAACTACCTTGAGAATTTATCTATCCAAATGATGGTGAAAACTTTTAGTTCGAAAGAATAACAATTATACACATTAAACTTTGTTGAGAAATAGTTAAGTATAACATATTTTGATAAACTGATATACTCGCAACGCAAGATGAAGTTTTGTAGTTAAACCGAAAATGGTCAAACAATCTTGGGGAACACAACCCTGGTGAATTCTCTTTAATTGATTCTAGATTAAGCATATTGTCAATTGTTACTTGACGATAAGTGATTTTCAAATCAAAACTCAAGACTCCCTATATTTCCAATTCTATTTTGAAAGTAAGTAACTAATGATAACCGCATACGACTTAATTTTCGTCTTATTCCCTATGGTATTCGACCCCAACCTAGTTGGGTTTTATATTTGACAATGATCATTTTATACTTCTTGATTGAGGTGTAGATTTGGGTGTATTAAATTTGGCACTGTAGCTAGAAATATGATTGTCAATTAAGTCAAGTGTGTGTTATTTCACTCTTAGTCTTATTTTCTAATTTTACTTTTTATTACTTGTTTTCATTTCTTGAAGGATATATGTTAGTGCATACCAAGTACTCAAAGTAAGGTAGAACCGTTGATTCCTTACAATCTTGAGCTTGAAAAGTCATTCAAAAGAAAATGAGTGCATAAGAGCTTGAAGCGCAGAGGTTAAGAGAGATTTTCAGTTTTTGATAATCAGTTGAGTTTAGTTTGAGTTTTTCAGTTTTTGGTGGCCTTATTCTTAAAGAGTTGACTTTGGTCAACATCCGGAGATTTTGATGTTAGATCGAAATTTCGTCAGGTCCTTCATTGTTGAAAGGGTCATTTTGGTCTAGTGTGATTATATGTTTGGGCTTTTTGAGGCTTTCGTTTGGAGTTGGTGCCGTTAAGCGTTTTAGTCTTTAAGTTCTCCTTAAGGTTCGACTTTGGTCAAATTTCTTAGTAAACACGCTTGGAATTGAATTCCATCAGCGTAGTTAACTCCGGAACATTGTGTTTGGTCTAGAATAACCTTTGCTTTGGTTTTCGAGGTTATCAAGATGATTTTGTGGCTCTTAACATTTTGTTGGTAGTTTTTGAAGGTGTTGACTTTGGTCAACATTTTTACAAGACGACCCCCATTGGTTATTTCATCAATTCCATTAAGTCCGGAATGTCGCTTCTGGTCTAATAGCATACTTGGTTTGCGCCGACGAGATTACGAACGAGTTTCTAACCCCCAACGGAGGATTTTGTCCCTTAGTGTTTTTGATGATGCAGTGTTACTTCTGCAACACTGAATTTTTCCTTCACGTTTGCGGGTCTTTGGACGCGTTCGTGGAGGGCATTTCCCTTTGCCTTTGCGTTCGCTTGTTTGCGTTTGCGAAGGGTATGTTTGCCAGATCCTTTCGTTCGCAGACCTAGTGGGCCTCCACGTTCACGAAGGGTAGCTTGAGGTCTGGGTGTCTTTTAAAAGACATTGGCAGCCTCAAACCCCCATTTTTTACTTTGGTTTTTGGGGGATTTTGAGAGCTTTTAGTGTTAGTTTTCGGTTATTCTTGTTGGAGCGCATCAGGAAAGTTCGTGGGCTCATTTCGAGGTTGTTGAATCTTCTGTTTCTCTTGATAATTTCTTGAATTTCCTCTTTATTTCCCTAATTTGAACCCTTGAGCTAAATTAAATGGGGGAGGGGGGCGGAGGGGGTTAATTTGGCTTGACCAAAACTTGGTTTGTGCCCATTTTCAGGGAACAAGTTCCTTGAGTAGTTTGGGACCTTGTGACAGAATCAATTTTGTGACTCCATTCGCGGGTTACACTTTTTATTTTTGGGGTTTTCTTGTTCTTTTTGCATTCCTTTATTGATTATCACTTTGTAGTGATTGTTTTTGTGTTCCCTTGGTGTTGTTGATAGCTTGGCACCACTTTGAAGCTCTTCGTAAGGGAAATGTGCTTGAGTGAGGTAGGCCATGGTCTTTTTTGCCTAGACTAGGCTCCTTTGGATTGATTATATATCACATGATTTGGTTGGACTTTAGGATTAGCTTAGTTATTTATCCCTAGTCGATTGATAACTATTGTGTCATGACTCGAGCCTACACTCTGGATGTGGCCGGCACTCGAGAACCATTGATGGTCCCCCAATAGAAACCTCATCCTGACTAACTACAAGTGGAAGACTAGCTTGAGCATTCATAAGCATTAAATTGAAAGAAATATTTAAAAATAGTTTACTGGATCTAAAAAAAATTGTTGAATATACTGAGTATGAAACATAAGTTTTAAATAAAACATCTGAAACTAAAAGATTCTCCAAAACTGTCTATCTATGAAGCCTCTACTATATATAAACAAGTGTCGGGACAAGACCCACGACTACTCAAAATGCTACTAATACTAACAACTCATAAAACTGGAGTCCTTTGGAAGCAAGAAGACCTCACTCAAAAGCTGACGAGCAGATAAAGCGATCTCAACAAACTCTTGTTGAGGATCCTAAGAAAATGCATCTGCATCATTAAAAGACACAGTTCGAATGACATTAGTACATTCAATGTACAAATATGTAATATGGCTGAATAAACAAATAACTGAACTGAATGACTGAACGCAATTCACTGAATTAATACATGAACATGAAGTGAAAACCATTTAAGCTTTACAATTAGATATGCAATAAATGTATTATGAAAATAATATACTTTACTTTGTAGGGGTTTCTCTAATCGACAACCATTACTATGAGCCTAGTAGTGATACAACGTTTCACCCACGTTGCAAGGGCCATCCTATACTTTGTCGGGGTACATGATGATATTGTAACGATGAATCCATCTAATAGGCCTTCTTAGAGGCAGTGAGGAGTTGCATGAAGAATCAGTGCTATCCTATCCTATGCTGGCTACGTAGTTTTATGAGAATTTTGAGCTATAAAAGACTCTTACCCAATTTGGTGCTCGATACTACAAAAAAAAAATCAATATCAATCATGCTCAATTCATTGTTTACAAAGAAAGGGACTATTACTTTACTTTACTTTTTACTTTGCTCAATCACCTTTTTACAAAGAAAGGGACTATTACTTTTTAGAAACATCAATCATACTTTTTCTTTTTCTTAACTACCAAATATTATATATGAAACCATATGATTCTATCTTTAAAAATACTCCTTTCAAAGCATGCATTTAAAACGTATATGATACATCCGAGATCATTAAATTTCCCTTAAAACCCTTTCTCAAATCGTCTCTTTTAAACTTTCCTCAAAACTCCTCTTTACTTTCTCATAAAATCAATTTAAGATAATTGTTCGATTAAAAGATTTTCAACAACAACTCAATGAATACTCAAATGATATGGTTTATGCTAAAATGTAGACATCATCGAATCAAATCAATAAAAGCTCATGAACTTTTATCTTAAACTCACTTTAGTTTTGAACGTAAATTAAGACATGTGATTAGGACATGTAGGATCTCTCAAGGATTAATGGAGCCTTTAGGAGCTAATACAAAGAGGAGAACCTAGTCACGATTCAAAAGAACACTTTCGAATGAAGCATGAAAATAAAAAGGACCAAGAGACCCTAGTGCACTGGCTGGCGTGGGGCACCAGGCCCCAAACTACATAGCAAAATTCATGGAGCTATGGGTGGCGCGCCGCACCAACCCCCTACCCAGAAAACAGACGATTTTTTGTTCTCAATTTAGGGTCCTAACTCATTTATAATGAAGTAAATTCTTCTAAAATCTTCTTGATTCTCAAACCCAACACTAATACAAGAGGAATCAACATAATCCCTTTGGGAAACACAACTTTTACCAAAGATCAACAACACGAAAGAATTCACAACTTCCATTGTTCAAGAATTGAACAAAATCAAGAACTTCTCAAGAACTCTTTGAATACAACGATTTAATGGATAAATTAGATGTATGGAGTGAGGATGAACAAGTACATCACTATGAGAAGCCTTATGTACTTGGAAAGAACAATGTTCTTGGCAAAAATCGATGGGACATTGACAAACGCTCAAAACCTAGCTCTTTCTCCTCTTGAACTCTTCTCTTATTATTTTTTTCTAAGTATTTAGGAACGAAAATTAATGGTTTAGCATCTGATTAGACCCTTAAATAGGTGAGGTAAAACGTGCTAAGACTAGTGGGAAAAGGAAAAGATCAAAATAACCTTTTCTAAAACGGATGAATTGCCTTAAATAAAGAGGCTTCACTGAAATGGCCATAATGTTATACTCCAAGCTTGAAATTTAGCAAAATTTGCAGCATTGAAAATAGGACTCAAAGACCTTCAATTTGATAGCTCATGGGCCACCTAATTCTTTATGTGCTAAAAGATATGGTCGATTGAAGTTGATCAAAAACTAGAAACTGATGGTTACTCGTACGAACTTCTCTTTAGTTCTTTCGAAATCCGAGGTATTACACATTGTTGGGTTCTTTAGGTAGTTTTGACTGGAAGCCTTAGATTAGGTTGTCCTTATCCTTGTTGACTAGTATCTTTAGAAATGCTCATAGGTGGCGTGAAAATTAGGTTGTTGTGTGTTTTGGTTATTTTGGATTGGTTTGTGTGCCTTGGCGAATTCTTGATTTATGATTTCTTTCTCGATGATTGAATTGTTGGGCCTGAGCCATGAGTTGAAAATAGAAGTTCTATGTTAGTACTCTCATGGTGTGACGTGTATTCTTCCCAGTTTTGTGTGCATGAAATGACCTAATTATGATGACACCTAGGATGGTTGATATTCTGGGATGATATTTGATGGAAATGACATGGTTTTAGAAAGGAAAAACTTGACCTTAATGAGTTGGAAGTCTTTGAGACCCATTTAGCTTAAGAGTGATAAAAACCATTTTTACTTGATTTATTGCAACAATTTAGCTTCTTTTACTCTGATGAGTTCGATGTATCATGTCTAGCGGCCCATTGGCTTAGGCCGGGTTTCAATTTGTCATCTGGATTTATATCAAAGGTAAGCTCAATGTGCCATCCTGGGTGGCCCGTGGATACATCTATCCGGGTTATGGGCTTTCGGTTAAGATTTATGTAACACCTTGGACATTGGAAAAGGTTAAAGTGTGTTAACGGACAAGTCCACAATCCCAAAATAGACCATGAACCCTTCACAGAACCCTAAGTGGTCTGTTTAGTGGTCCACAACCCATTTAGGCTCAGTGTCCTGGCTGTTTAAGGCTTCCAGGATTTGGGGACACCTGGACAGATCCCTAAATGGCTAGTGAGGACTTGTATGGCCCATTTAGGGGTCTCACCCCGTCAGCTTTTACTCAGGGCAATTTTATTATGTCCCATATGTGTTTGATACCTAAGCTATGTTGTTTTAACCCCTCTTCTAAGCCCTATATAAGTGATCTAAGTCCTAAAACTACCCATTCTAAATCATTCACCGAAATAAAAAATTTCCCTCGAAGTTTATCCCCAAAACTCTCTCTCTAAAGCCAAGGAAGAAGAACAGGAGTTTCCCTTCAAGATCTCCAATTCACCATAGCTATTGGGCCTTGATTACTAAGGTATATTAGTATTAACCTATGGAGTCCTTTCCTCCATAGGTTCCCAAGATCTTCCAATTTTACAAGTTAGATTCTCAATTCAAAAAAGTTAGGGTTTTATTCAATCTTCATGGGTTCTCTTCAATTGTGATATTATTGATAAATTTTTATTTTCTAATGCATTAATTGAAGTAATTACACGATTTTGAGTTGAATTCACATGAATCCATGAATGATCCATGATTTTAGATTATGAACCAATGATGAAGCTTATGAATTAAGCAATATGAATTTAAGATGATATGCATGCTTTTTTTATGAAATTGATGTAAATGTTTTGAGGATTCTTTGGGAGGAAAGTATCAATGTTATTGTGAAAGGTTTTCTCACATACCACTATGATCATGATTGTGAAAGATATTTCTTACATATGGATTCACATTGGTGAAAGGTTTTCTCATTTATGTTAAATTGTGTTTATGGAGCTATTCTATATTTTGAATTTAAAGATGTGGATTGATATCAATTATTGCCTTTGCTATGTTATAATGATATTCAAGTAGAGTAGTCTCTAGTAGCAACTTCTAGTCCCTAACTACGAGCCTCCGTAGGATTGTCCTAAATGACCTAGCTAGTGGATCCACTTTAGCAAAAGATGATATGTACGGATGCTACCTTGGAAAGTAGAATCCCCTTCTTTCGGTATGAAGGATATACCAGATTTGATGATATAATTCTCATGGTCTTATTGTAGGTTAAAGCTAATATCCCACAAAACGAACATGTTTTTTTCAAAGCTTTCTTATGTCTCTTATTTTCAAATGTGTTGATCATATCTTATGGTTTATATGTTATTGCTTCTTTAAGCTTTCAAATGTACAAATATTGGTCACGCATTACCTATTTAAACCATCCGAATTTTACCAAAAAGGTTTATGTGCTCAGATGCACCTAAATTCTTATCATCTCTATCCATTTTTCCTAAGGATGGTAAATCATGTTATCATATCTATTTTCATGCATTCATATCATAGTTAGTACATTTCATGTACTAATTCATACTTGTGCGTACATTGTTTCACTAATGTAGGGTTCGATGCTCCTACCTCTCACACTCGTGGCTAGTTTATCATTTGACACTCGAAGATTGGAAGTCCTCATGATTTGAGGACCGAGACACTTTATTTCCTTCTTAATATCAGTTTTCATACTTTGTACGTGATGTATGAGTTACATCTGAATCACTTCTCTATGATGTAATATATGTCTTGTTGAGACTAAGTTAGAATTCCGCTTTGTCAAACTCTTTTACGATATAAGACTATAAATTTTGAAATCCTTATATATATTATCTTGTATGATGTATGCTATGTGTCTTATATAGAGTTTTTAGGGATTCATGCTTTATAGTTTAACTCTATATGTCTCTCTCTTAATCCTTGTTTGATGCTTTTTAGTATATCACCCCTCGAAGAGAATACTTTAGAAGGAATGTGGGTGAGAATGTGGAATAAGAAGCTCCTCAAGTTCTGTTTGATCCTTTGGCCGAGGAAGTGAGTCATGCTGAATTCCGAGCCACTTTTTAAGTGTTGGCTCAAGTTATGACAGCTCAAGACAATATAAACTAATGTTCTTGTGAACCCAAATGAGGGTACAACGGCGACAAGGATAAGGGAATGCACTAGGATAAATCCTATGACATTCCATGGTTTTAAGGTTGATGAGGATCTCCAAGAGTTCATTGATGAGATTTACAATATAGTTGAATTATTGGAGTGACTACGGTTGAGAAGGCAGAGTTGGCCGATTATCAACTTAAGGGTGTTGCTCAAGTTTGGTTTGAACAATGGTAGGAAAAAAGGGTGGTTGGTGTGGGTCCTCTTGATTGGGAGAAGTTCGAGTTTGCTTTTCTTGATAGGTTCTTTCCCCTTGAGATGAGGGAGGTAAAATTACTTGAATTGAGTATGATTTAATGTTCACTTAGTTAGCTAGGTATGCTCCAACTATGGTTGCCAACTCTAGGGCAAGAATGAGTAAATTTGTTTCGGTTGTGTCCGAAATGGTGGTTAAGGAATGCCTTACCACCATTCTCATTAAGAAAATGTACTTATAGTTTAATGACACATGCCTAACAAATTGAATAGAAGAATTTCAAGAAAAGATCTAGGAAGGCAAAGAGGGTAATGACCGGTGATGGTCTTCACATTCGAGGTCTGATGCATATGGTTGTTCTGAATTCCAACAAAGGTTTTTCCAGTCAAGGTTCCTCTACTGCTTCGACTCCTAAGTTCAACAAAGAAATGATGTCTAACCCTAAGTCTTAAGGAGAAAATGGATCATCGGTTCCTGCATACCAAAAGTGTGGCAAGAGTCATTCAAGAAGATGTTTGATGAGTATGAATAATTTCTTTGGTTTCACTTCAAACTCATCGTGAGCAAGAGGGTTCTCCCAATGTAGTTACCGGTATGTTGAAAGTCATTCATCTTGATGTTTATTCTTTGCTTGATCCCGGTGCTACCTTGTCTTTTGTGACGCCATATGTGGCAATGAGGTTTAATATTTCTCCGAATGTGTTGTTAGATCCTTTTTCCATCTATACTCCTATTGGTGAATCTATTCTGGCTAAGAGAGTCTATAGAAACTATCATGTCTCCTTATCCCATAGAGTCACTCATGTTGATCTTGTAGAGCTTGATAAGCTAGATTTTGATATTATTCTTGGTATGGATTGGTTGCATTCATGTTATGCTTCCATTGATTGTAGAACCCGAGTGATCAAGTTTCAATTTCCAAATGAGCCCGTCCTAGATTGGAAATGGGGAAATTCTATGCCTTAGGGTCAATTTATTTCTTTTCTTAAAGCTAGAATAATTATCTCTAAGGGTTGCATATATTATCTAGTTTGAGTTAGGGATACAGATTCTGAAACCCTTACTCATAAGTCGGTCCCCGTTGTTAATGAGTTTCTGAAAGTATTTCCTGATGATCAACTTGGTGTTCCTCCTAAAAGGGAAATAAACTTTGGTATTGACCTTCTCCCAGATATGCAACCTTTCTCTATCGCTCCTTATCGTATGACTCTGGCAAAATGTATGGAATTGAAAGAGAAATTGAAGGACTTTTTGGATAAGTCTTTCATCCAACCGAGTATCTCTCCATGGGGTGCTCCAGTAAAGATAGTTCACATCGTATGTTTATTGACTACCGAAAATTGAACAAGGTTACCATTAAGAATAAGTATCCTCTTCCAAGGATAGGTGATTTGTTTGACCAACTCGAAGGAGCGAGTTACTTCTCTAAGATCGACTTTCGATTGGGTTGTCACTAATTGAGGGTGAAACAAGATGACATTCCAAAAATGACTTTTCAAACTCGGTATGGTCATTACGAATTTTTGGTAATTTCGTTTGGTTTGACTAATGCTCTGGTTGAATTTATGAACTCGATGAAAAAAATATTTAGACAATATATTGACATGTTTGTGATTGTGTTTATCGATGACATTTTGATTTATTCAAGGAATGAGGATGAGCACACCTATCATTTGAGGATTGTGCTGCAAGTTTTCAAGGACCAACAACTCTGTGCAAAATTTAGTAAATGCGAATTTTAGTTGAGATCCATGGATTTTCTTGGTCACATTGTTTCTGGTAAGGGTTTTGAGGTAGATCCTAAAAAGACGAACGCGGTTAAGAGTTGGCCTAGTCCTCTATCCCCTTCTGATATTCAAGTTTTTTGGGTTTTGCTGGTTATTATAGAAGGTTTGTTGAAGGGTTTTCTTCGATTGCCTACCATTAACACTGACCCAAAATAAAGATAAGCTCTTATGGTCGGAACCGTGTGAGAAGATTTTCCAAGAGTTTAAAGATAGACTTACCTCCGCTCTGGTGTTGACTTTATCAAAGGGATCAGTTGGGTTTGTTGTTTATTGTGATGCCTCAAGGATAGTCCTAGGGTGTGTTCTTATGAAAAATGGGAAGGTTATTGCTTATGTTTCAAGGCAACTCAAAGTTCATGAAAAGAACTATCCTACCCATGATTTGTAGCTAGCGACGGTTGTGTTTGCCTTAAAGATTTGGAGGCATTACTTATATGATGTTCATGTTTATGTCTTTACTGACCACATGAGTTTGCAGTATGTGTTCAAGCAAAATGATCTAAATCGTCACCAAAGGAGGTGTGTTGAGTTGCTAAAGGATTATGACATGAGTGTTCTCTATCATCCCGGTAAGACAAATATGGTGGCGGATGCTCGTAGTCGATTATCAATGGGTAGTGGTTTTCAAGTTGAGGAAGATAAAAAGGATTTGTTTGTGATATTCATGGATCTGCCCGATTGGGTGTTCGATTGATTGATTGATTCTAATGAAAGCATTGTTAGTGTTTATAATGGATTGAAAGCCAAGCAAGGTATTGATCCGATTTTGGTTGAATTGAAGGAAGCAATACATAAAAAGTATGTTAAGGATTTCTGCTAAGGGGGAGATTGTGTGCTTTGATATTAAGGTCGGTTGTCTGTTCCCAATTTTGATGATTTGAGAGAGAAGATCTTATGAGAAGCCTATATTTCTTGATATTCCATTCACCCGGGAGCCACCAAGATGTACCGTGACTTGCGGGAGGTCTATTGGTAGAATGGTATGAAGAAGGATATTGTGGAGTTTTTTCCCAAGTGTTCTAATTGTCAACAAGTGAAAGTCGAGCATCAAAAGCTGGGAGGTTCATCCCAACATATAATATTCCTACTTGAGGTGGGAATATTTGAATATGGACTTTATTGCGGGACCCGACGACAATATGACTTAATTTAGGTTATTGTAGATCACATGAAGAAGTCGTCTCATTTCATTCTCGTCAAGGTTTCTTATTCACCAGAGTACTATGGTAAGTTGTATTTCAGGGAAATAGTTAGGTTGTATGGAGTGTTCCAATCCATCATCTCCGATCGTGGTACCCAATTCACTTCTCAATTTTTGAAGTCTTTCCAAAAGAGTCTTGGTACTCGTATTAAGCTTAGTACGACTTTTCATCCTCAAACTAATGGGCAAGTAGAACATACTATTCAAACTTTGAAAGATATGTTGAGAGCTTGTGTGATTGACTTCAAGGGTAATTGGGATGATCATTGCCGCAGATTGATTTTGCTTATAATAATAGCTATCATTCAAGCATTGGTATGGCTCCATTTGAGGCTCTTTATGGTAGGAGGTGTAGATATCCTATTGGTTGGTTCGAGGTTGGTGAGATTGCTTTGGTAGGTCCCTAATCTGTACATGAGGCTTTGGAGAAAGTTCAACTTATTAGAGAAAGGTTGAAAATGGCTCAAAGTCAACAAAAGTCTTATGCCGATGTTAGAAGGAGAGATCTTGAATTTTCTATAAATGATTGGGCCTACTTGAAAATTTCAACCATGAAGGGTGTGAAGAGATTGGTAAAGTTGCTTATGAACTTGATTTGCCTAATGACTTAGCATCGGTGCATCGTGTTTTCCATGTCTCCTTGTTGAAGAAATATGTTTGGTGATCCGACATTGATTATACAATTGGAGAGTCTTGGAATAAATGAAAGTATTTCTTATGAAGAAGTTCCGGGGTAGATTTTGGACCAACAAGTTAAAAAGTTGAGACATAAGGAAGTTGCATCCGTAAAAGTGTTGTAGAGGAATCAAAGGGTTGAGAGTGCTACTAGGGAGACCGAGACCGATATGATGTCCCGTTATCCCCATCTCTTTCCCTCATATCCTACTCTAGCTTGAGGTATTTAGCTCCTCATGGTTCATCCTTTTTGGTTTCATGTGTCTTAATTGTTCTCATGTTTCCTCATCATGCATACTCATAAAAACTTGAGTTTTGAGAAAATGAGTTAACTTTATTGATTTCTCCATGTTTATGTGAATTAGAGTATGAGTTGCATGTATGCCTTATGAAATGATGTTTTGAACATGTTTTAGCTGGGAGTTGATATTCCTCCTAGGTTATGTGTTGTTTATGAAGTTGTAATCTTCTTGGGCTGTTAGATATCCTCCCCTACCCCTCCTTGTGTTCTTTTCAGTTCAATTTATGGATGAATGTTCCTGAGGGGGAGATATTATAACACCTCAGATTTGCAAAAGAACGAAACAATTTTTTTTAGGTTGCAAGTTGTGACTTATGGTTCCCATCTACGGATCATAGAAGCTTCTAGTGCCGTAGATTGCAACTGTAGTAAGGGAAAACTAAATTTTCCAAAATCAAGTCCCAGTACCTTTTCTACGGTTCACCAAGATGGTTTGTCAATCAATCTACGAGTCATAGATAGGGTCCGTATAAACAATTCACACTTAGTTAAATTTTGAAGTCCAAGTTGAGTTCTCTGGATAGGGTTTACAGAACATAGGAAGTCATACGGACTGTAGAAGGGTTCCATCAAGGTTGGGTAAATTTTAAGGTCCTAGTACTTTACTTGGTCTATAATTGACCAATACAGACCGTAGAAAGTTATACGGTCTGTAGGTCTGACACATAGATAGTTCAACAGTTATTTTGTGGGGCTTTTAAGTCATTTCCCTAATCGTTTTCAATCAAAACTATGTCGTTTTGCCTCCTACCCTAAGCCCTATATAAATACTTTTGATCCTAAAACTACCCACTTTAACCCCATTCTCCTAATTTCCCTAAACCTAACCAAATCCATTCCTTAAATTCCTCTCAACCTAAGGAAGAAGTAGAAGAAGCTAGGATTCAATTTCAAGTCTCCAATCCTCCATTCTTTTTGGGCTTTTAACACCAAGAAATGTTAGTATTAACCTATGGAGTCCTTTCTTCCATATGGTTCTTAAAATCTCCAATTTTGTAAAGATATATTCTCAATTCAAGTTAGGGCTTTATTCAATCTTCATGGGTTCTTTTCAATCTTGATCATATTGATTGTTTTCTATTGATTTATGCATGAATTGAAGTAATTGTTTGTTTTTAAGTTGAAATCATATGAACTCATGCATGACCCATTAATTTTAGACTATGAAAACATAATTAAGCTTACGAACTATGGAAGATGAATTTATGAAGATATGCATGCTCTTTTTATGGAGTTGATGTAAATGATTTAAGGTTGCTTTGAAAGTAAATCATCGATGTTGTTATTGTTGTGAAAGGTTATCCTCACATAAAGTATTCATAGGTTTGAAAGGTTTTCTCACCTAAATTGAATCAAGATTTAGGAGCTATTCTAAATGAACTCTAGCTTGGATTGGCTACTTAATTGTGCATTTCCATTGATAATAAGATGGGTATGATTAATGACTATTCCATGGGATTTATTCTTAGCATCGAAAAGATATTGAGATGGGAACTCTCCCATTAGTATAGGCCAAGTTTCTAGTAAAAATCTCCCTATTCCATAACTATGTGCTACTATAGGTTGTCTTAGATAGACATTAGCTAGTAGATCCACTTTAGCTCAAGTTTATGGTTCTTACCTTGGCAAGTAAGGACATCTCTTTTCGTTGTGGGATAGGCACTAGATTCCATGTTATAGCTCACATGGTCTATGTCGGTTAATGGCAAACTTCCTACAATAATAAATTGATGTTACTTTCTAAAGTATCTCGCAAGTATGTTAAAGATTTTTAGCTTGCATTGGCCATGACTATGATTTATGTTTTCTAACATGTTATCTTATGATTTAACTTGGTGATTGCATGTGATGTAAAGTCCTTTTTAGGATAATTTCTTAATTCTTATGCATTGATATCATACTTAGTACATTACATGCACTAATGCATGCTTGTGCCTACATTTTTTCAGTAATGTAGGGTCCGACGCTCCTACCTCCCTTACTCGTGGCTAGTTGATCCCTTTGGGATTGTGAAGATTGGTGAGTCCTCAACGTCCGAGGACCAAGACTTTTTTATTGTTTTCTGGATTTCAGTCTTCTAACTTTGTATGTGATGTATATGTTACGTCCCAATCACTTTCCTTATAATGTATTAGATGTCTTTGTGACTTATGTTAGACTTCCGCTTTTGTCAAACTCTTTAGAATATAAGATTGTCTCTTGAATTCATTAAAATATTATTATCTTGTATGTTGTATGCTAAGTGGCTTGTGTAGGGTCTCTCGGGATCCTATATGCCATGTTACACCTAGGGTATACTTTGGGTCGTGACATATTCCTCCCTAAAAGGAAATAGACTTTGGTATTGACCTTATCTTAGATATGCAGCCTATCTATATTGCTCTTTACTGATTGGCCTTGCTAGAACTTAAAGAGTTAAAGGATCAGTTTAAAGTATTATTGAATAAAGTATTTATTAGATCGAGTATCTCACCATAAGGTGCTTCGGTATTATTTGTTTGAAAGAAGGATGGTTCCCTCCGAATGTACATTGGCTATCAAAAACTGAATAAGGTTACCATTATGAATAAGTATCATATTCCAAGGATTGATGATTTGTTTGATCAATTCCAAGGACTGAGTTACTTCTTGAAGGTTAACCTTCAGTCGGGTTATCACCAATTGAGGTTGAAGGAAAAATGACATTTTGAGGATTGTTGTTTGAACCTAGTATGGCCATTATGAGTTTTTGGTGATGTCTTTGGGGTTGAATAATGCCCTGACGATATTTAAGGATTTGGTGAATAGGGTCTTCAAGAAATATCTTTACATGTTTGTAATTGTATTTATTGATGATATTTTGATTTACTCTCAGAGTGAGGATGAACATGTTGAGAATTTATGGATTGTGTTGCAGATTCTCAAAGATTGGGAATTGTATGCCAAGTTTAGCAAATTTGAGTTTTGGTTGAGGTATGTTTCTTTCCTTGGCCATATTCTCTAATGTGAAGGTATACAAGTTGATCCTAAAAAAATTGAGGTTGTTAAGATTTGGCCACGACCTTTGTACGCTTAAAATATATGGAGTTTCTTTCGGTTGGCTGGTTACTATACAAGGTTTGTGGAGGGATTTTCCTCTATTGCTTTGCTTTTGACGACATTGAATCATAATAATGTAAAATTCTTATGGTTGGAAGCTTGTGAGAAGAGTTTCCAATAGTTAAAATATAGACCCACTTCAACCCCTATTTCGATGTTACCAGAAGGATCAAATGGTTTTGTAGTGTGTTGTGATGCTTCACAGATTGGTCTTGATTGTGTTTTGATGCAATATGGGAAAGTAGCTTAGGCTTCAAGGAAATTGAAGGTGCAAGAGAAGAATTATCTGACTCATGATTTAGAGTTAGCGGTGATAGTGTTTGCTCTAAAGATTTGGAGCCATTACCTATATGGTGTTCATGTAGATGTGTTTACCGACCACAAGCGCTTGACATATGTGTTCACTCAAAAGGACTTGAATCTTCACCGAAGGAGATGGCTTGAGTTATTGAAGGATTACGACATAAGTGGTCTCTATCATCCAGGTAAAATGAATGTGGTGGTGGATGCTCTTAATTGGCTATGGATGGGCAATGTTGCTCATGTTGAGGACTATAAGAGGAGTTGGCTCGTGATGTTTATAGATTGAGCCGATTGGGTGTTCGTTTGGTTGATTCCAATGAAGGTGGAGCCATTGTTCAAAATGTTTGGAATCATCATTTGTATCGGATGTGAAAGCTAAGCAAGATCTTGATCAAGATATGGAGGATTTGAAGAAGTTTGTTTCTTAAAAAACAATTGGGCTTTCTCCCTAGGGGGAGATGATGTCGTTTGATATCAAGGTCGGTTATGCGTTTTGAATGTTGATGAGTTGAGAAATCATATTTTGACATAAGCTCACAGTTCTCGATATTCTATTCACCTGGGATCCACCAAGATGTATCGCAACTTGCGGGAGGTCTATTGGTGGAATGGGATGAAGAGGGATATTGCAGAATTTGTGGCTTTATGACCAAATTAACAAGTGAAAGTTGAGCATCACAAACCAGGTGGTTTGACTAAAAATATTAGCATTCCTACTTAGAAATGGGAATATTTGAATACGTACTTGATTACAGGCTTACCTCATACTCATCATTAGTTTGACTTGATTTTGGTAATTTTGGACCAAATGACGAAATTAGCTCACTTTCTACCCCTAAAGACTTCATTTTCAGCCAAGGAGTATGTCAAGCTTTATATTCAAGAAATGGTAAGGTTACATGGAGTATCCTTATCTATTATCTTCTATCATGGTACTCATTTTACGTCTTAGTTTTGGAAGTCATTACAAAAGGGTCTTAGTACTCAGTGAAACTTAACACGACTTTCCACCCTCAAATTGATGGACAAGTCTAGAGTACTATCTAGACCATAAAAGGTATGTTAAGAGCTTGCTTGATTGATTTCAACGGTGATTGGGATGACCATTTTCCTTTAATCGAGTTTGCTTATAATAATAACTATTATTCTAGTATTGGGATGGTCTAGTTTGATGCTCTTTACGGAAGGAGTGTAGTTCTTTTATTGGTTGGTTTGAAGCTAGTGAGGTCACTTTTATAGGGCCCGAGTTGGTGCATAAGGCTATAGAAAGGTTCGACTTATTAGGGAAAGGTTGAAAATGGCTAAAGTCGACAAAAGTCTTATACTGATGTTAGAAGAAGCGAGCTTGAATTTAAAGTTGATGATTGGGATGATTTAAAAATCTTACATATAAAGGATGTGATGATGTTTGGAAAGAAAGGTCAGTGTAGTCCCCGATATGTGGGCCCATATTAGATTTTGAGGTGTATTGGCAAGGTTGGTTATGAGTTGGAGTTACCTAGTGACTTAGCATCAGTACATATGGTATTCTATATCTCTTTGTTGAGAAAGTGTGTTGGAGATATGACATCCTTAGTGCCTTTAGAAATTTGAGAGTTAAAGAAAATATTTCTTATGAAGAGGTTCCGGTTGAGTGTTAGACCGTCAAGAAGTTGAGAAATAAAGAAGTTGCTTCTGTGAAACTTCTTTAGAGGAATTAATTAGTTGAGGGTTGGACTTGGGAGGCCGAAGATGATATGGTGTCTCGGTATCCTCAACTCTTTCCCTGCACTCATATTCTAGCTTGAGGTATTAGTTTCTCATGGTCCAGTCTTTCGGATTCATGCATTTTAGTCATTCTCATGTTTCCATATGCATGAATGTTCATGAAAAACTTGTTTTTTGATGTTATGATTTAGCTTGGGTGATTCTCCATGTATATGTGCATTATGATGAGAATTGCATTCATGTTGGGATGTTTGTTTCTCTCATACTCTATTCATTCTAGCTTGAGTCTCATTCGAGGGCGAATGTTCCTAAGGGGGAGATACTGTAACACCTCAGAAATTGGAAAGTTGGATTTAAAAGGGAAAGTTCAGTTTTTGGCACTGGTACTTTGATCGACGAATCCCATCTACGGACTATAGAAGGGCCTACGAACCGTAGAAAGTGAGTCATAGAAGTTGAGATGAGTTTTGGGAAAATTTATGTTTCTGAAGTTTGACCTACGACTTGAAAAGACAAGTCATTGGATGTTTGACGGGTCGTATAAATGACCCGTATAGTTGATTGAGAGTTTGATTTAAGACCCCAAGCCTATGGAAGGATTTGACTGGTCGTATGTGGTTTCACAGGTCGTAAAAAGCACCCATAAAAGGAATCTAGACTTGATGGAATTTTTGGACATGATTTTGGGTTCTACGTAAGTGGTCTACAGACCGTACAAGAAACTAAGGATCGTAAGATAGTTTTGTGGGAAGTAAAATAAAGTTTAGGTTTCTGAAGTTGTTCTACAGTTAACTAGTATGGACCGTAGAAAGATCTACGGACTACAGGTCCTAACCGTAGGTCACTTCCAACACTTAAGGATATTTGGGTCTTTTACTATGCATTTAATACCTATACTATGTCATTTTGACCCTAATTTTAAGACCTATGACTACCTTTCAACTCCTAATTCTACCCAAACCCTCTCATTCTCTCAAATCCCCAACTCTCATCCAAGTTGATCCTCCCCAATTGTCTCTCAAACCCAAGGAAGAAAGCTAGGGTTCCAAGCTCCAAGTCTCTTTTTTCTCCATTGCTCTTGGGCTTTGTTTATAAAGGTGTGTGAGGATTCATGAATGGATTCCATTCATCCATTGGGTCCCAAAAGATCTCCAAGTACCAATTCAATTTCACTTAATTTTGATTAGTGTCACACCCCTATTTTTCCCAAACGAAATGTTTGAAAAATAGAGTTTCTCCAATTAAAGTGACATTTTGAAAAAGGATTATTTTATTTCAGAGTCGCCACTTGGAATTGAGTTTTGGTGTTCCAAGTCACCTAATTTTTACCCCTAATCAAAAGGAAGTTGACTCTAATTTTTAATGGTCTGCGAACTAGAAATCTGGATAAGAAATTCTATTGACCAAGGGGAAGGTGTAAGGCACCCCTCGAGTCCCGTGTTTCTAGCACAGTTGCTTCATTGACTTATATCTTGGCTTGACTTAGTTTTTGGATATAGTATACTTATTAGCTATATATTTACTTATGTCCCACCTTCTTTGATTTATTGTAACTGTCTTGTTTACATTTTTTAGAGTCCGGAGAATTTTAGTATTGTCGTTTTAGTGGGAGTCGATATTTGAATTATAATAGGAGGTAAACTTCTATGGGATTTAGGATTAATTTTAGAAAAAAAGAAAATGTTAAAGAGGTTAAGACCAATTTCTTGGAAATTTCTTTAATCTTTTATTCTATTTCTTGCACGTCATTTTTTTTTGTAGTTTTTTTTTTTTTTTTTTTTTTAACAT